>LPNX010892746.1:547900-581137 GCA_001517045.1 Pseudotsuga menziesii | reverse complement strand
AGTGATTCACTTAAAAGCAACTTTATTGTAAAGTGATTGTCAAAGGTTGATCTTGGGAAGAGGGGGGTTCTTTTTTTTAGTTGGTTAAGTTAATATCTGCCACGTCCCTATTGGGGACATCTTCAACATTTTCTTTGATCAAGTATAACTTCATCATCCAGAATCAATTTTCAGTGTCGTTTTTTTTTAAACCGCATATTTTTTCGAGCTCTTTGCATTCAGGCAGTTAGTTTTTGTTCTTCCAGCCATTAATTTGTAGTATGGCCACCCCTTGTGATATTATACTTACAAGTTCTAACTATTTCTCCTAGAAATCTCGTATGTAGGATGTTCTGCGAAGTAGGGGACTTTTCAGATAACCTCAGGGAAAGAAACAGAACCCACTGATGATGATAAGAAAATTAAATGGGCAAATAGATGTGATGAAGCTCGTGGATTGATTGGGATGTCAATCTTTATTGATTTGCGATTCCACATATCTGGAATTGATGAACCTGATCAAGCTTGGGAAAAGTTGGAATCTGTGTTTGGTAAACACATGAAATTCGGGGTTATCAACTTGAGAATGAGTTGATTTCTTTGAATTCAAATGATTTTTCATGCATTCAAGACTATTTATCTAAGTATAAAACTCTTAAGACTCTTATGTGCAGAATGCAAGATTAAGAAAGAAGACAAACAATGTATTTATCATATTTTTTCCAAACTTGGACCTGCATATTCTGTTTTTGTATCTACATTCTACTCCATGAAAGAATCCTTAACTGCCGCTAGCTATCAAGAGCCTAGTTTTGAATCCTTTTGTGATTCCTTAATTAGAGAGCAAGATAAGCTCATTCATTTTGGAATAATTAACAATGCAGATACATCTGGGAAAGCCTTGTTGTCCCAACAGAAAGAAAAGTCCAAGCCTCCCAAGAAACAGAATTTTCGCAATAATAAGCCAAACAATAAGGGTCCCAAACCTCTCAGTCAGCGCCTTCTTTAAAAAATGACAAAAGATCCAAGTCAAAAAGAAAGAAGACTAAGCGTCATTGCAATTTTTGTGGGAAAGACAATCATGATGAATCTAAGTGTTTCAAGAAGATGCCATCCTGAAGCAGCAATGAAGAAGCACCACATCAACCTAGATTTGTTTTCAGAATCTACCTCTCATGGACATGCACTTTGTGCTTCTGGTTACTCTTATATTGCATCTTCTTCTTCTACTTCAATTGAATGGCTCATTGATTCTGGAGCATCTTATCATATGGCTAAGGATCAAGCCATCTTTTCTACTATGCATGAATGTAACACCAAACAAATATTTGTTGGTGATGATAGATCTCTAAGTGTTGTAGGATCTGGAACAGTTCCAGTAGAAAATGGTCATTTCAGTGATGTACTATGTGTTCCAAAAATTTCCTGCAATTTGTTATTAGTTTATCAAATTACTCATTCGGGTGAAGGTAAAACTGTGACGTTTACACCTCACCAAGTTGTAATCAAGGATTTTAAAAATCCTCAAAATTTCTTTGCTACTGGAACTGTTGATGATATTACCAGGTTGTACAAATTTAACAACTTTGGGTCATCACCTTTTCCTTCAGTTTTTGTTGCTCATAGTGATAACTTGAGCAAACTTTGGCATGATCGATTTGGTCACTTAAATTATCGCTCATTGCAACAACTATGTAAAGACAATATGGTGACTGGTCTTCCGATGGTATCTTGCAAGGATGGTGTTTGTTTCGGTTGTGTACTCGGAAAACATCATCGAGACAGTTTTGACATGCGTGTCTCTTGGCACGCCTCGGTTCCCTTGGTGCTTGTGCATAGTGATTTGTGTGGCCCTCTTCCATCTGCATCCTTTTCTGGTTTCAAATATTTCTTAACTTTCATTGATGACTACTCCAGACGCACTTGGGTTTACTTCCTAAAACTTAAGAGCGAAGTATTTAACATGTTCTTGGCCTACAAAGCCCTTGTTGAAAAACAACTTGGTCATCAAATTATTAAGTTAAGATCTGACAATGGAGGAGAATATGTTAACAACAAGTTCACTACTTTCTGCACTGAACAAGGATTCCAACAACAACACACTGTTCCATATACACCAGAACAAAATGGTGTAGTTGAATGGAAGAACCGCACTTTAAAAGAAATGGCTAATTATATGATCCAATCGAAGGGACTACGTCTTCAATATTGGGCTGAGGCCATAAATTGTGCAAATTACATAGTTAATCGCACACCCACTAAAGTTTTACAAGGTATAACATCGGAAAAAGCATGAGGTAAAATTAAACCATATGTAAGTCACTTTCGTGTGTTTGGTTGTGAAGCATGGGCTCACATTCCGGATGAAAAATGGAAAGCATTGTAGTCTAAAAGTGAAAAGTGTATATTTGTTGGATATTCTGAAGATGTAAAAGGTTATAGATTTCTTCAGCCCCATTCACATGATATAATCATTAGAAGAGATGTTAAATTTGATGAAAATCTCTTGGCCTGCGAGCCTAACTTGGAGGGTGTGCCATCTTTGGCCTGCGAGCCTGATTCGGCGATTGTGCCTTTTTCTTCCTCTTCCAACTTCCTTGACAGGTTTCCAACTCCAGTTTTTGATGATGACAGTGAGGATGGAAATCCACCTCCGCTTACTCATGTTCCTCCAATTGCACCAGCACCAATACTCCCTCGATGGGTCCGTTCAACATGTGAAGCAGCTGGTGATCTTGCCGGTGATCGTAGAGATCAACGTCGGACCTGTTCTCAGTTTTAGTGAGCCTCTTCTCTTTTGGCTCAAGTTTCCGAGAATCATGATCCAGAAACATTTGCAGAAGCTTCAGGAAATGCAGATTGGGATGTAGCTATGGATGAAGAATATTGTTCCTTAATGGCGAATGATAGTTGGGATCTTTTTCCTCTTCCAAAAGGAAGAAAACTTGTTAGATGTAAATGGGTCTATAGAACTAAGTATGCATCAGATGGTAGTGCTGAAAGACTTAAGGCAAGGTTAGTTTCCAAAGGTTTTTCCCAAGTTGAAGGGATTGATTACAATGAAACCTTTGCTCCTGTCGCAAAAATGAATTCCATTTGCCTTGTTCTTTCCCTTGCAGCCTTACATAATTGGGAAGTCCATCAAATGGATGTCAAGTCTGCCTTTTTACATGGTGATTTATAGGAGGAAATTTACATGGAACAACCTCCTGGATATGTTCAGGATAACTCTAGCCTTGTCTATCTCCTTAAGAAATCCTTATATGGCCTTAAGCAAACTCCTAGAGCTTGGTATGCCAAAATGGATAGCTTTCTCCTTGACACTGGTTTTTCTAGATGCCATTCTGACCCCAATGTCTATATCAAGAAAGTAGAAAACCATCTCATCATACTTGTTCTTTATGTTGATGATCTTATCTTTACTGGTAGTGACCCTAAACTTATAACCCATGTGAAATCCAGTCTTAAGCAAAATTTTGAAATGTCAGACTTAGGACATTTGCATTATTTTCTTGGTCTCCAAGTCTTGCAAACCAAAGAAGGAATCTTTCTTTCCTAGTCTAAGTATGCTTGTGACATTCTTCGTCGCTTCCACATGGAAGATTGTAAACCTACCCCTTCTCCCTTCTAGTCTGGAGTCAAACTTTTTGCCACTTGTACTTCCCCTGAAGTAGATGCCACCTTGTATCGTCAGCTTGTTGGTAGTCTTTTATACTTGACTCATTCCCATCTTGACCTTTCCTTTGTCGTTGGTAGTGTTGCCCGTTATATGCAAACTCTTCATGAAAGTCACTGGAAAGCAGCAAAAAGAATGCTTTGATATATTCGAGGTACAATTCAGTTTGGGATTCATTACAGTACAGGGGGGAAATATTTGTTGGTTGGTTTCACTGATTCAAATTGGGCCGACGATCCTGATGATTGAAAGTCTACTGCAGGTTATGTTTTCAGTCTGGGATCTGGACCTATCACTTGGGCTTGTAAGAAACAACAAGCTCTTGCTCTTTCTTCAGCAGAAGCAGAATATTGAGCTGCAGTTAATGCCAGTTAGGAAGCTTTATGGCTTCGATAGATCCTTTTAGAGTTTGGATTCGAGCAGCAGCAGCCTACTCCACTTTGGTGCGACAATTAAAGTGCCATCAAGCTTGCCAAAGATAAAGTTCTACATCAACGCAGCAAATACATTGAGCTATACATGCACTTCATCAGAAATCTTGTTCATGATCGTGTTATTGAAGTGTTCTATTGCCCTACAGATGATCAACTTGCAGACATCTTCATCAAGTCTCTTACAGAAGCGAAGTTTTCTAAACTTCGGTCTATGTTAGGAGTTCAGGAATGTGTCCTTAAGGGGGGATAGGCTCTAATGCCTCCTTCCTTCTCCTAATAGTGTCACTTTTGTAAATCCTTCAATCCTATCCCAAGTTGTTCTTAAGGGGGGATGTTAGGATATTTAGACACTTAGGAGTTAGTTAAGATTAACTTGTGTAATATATTCGTTAGAAAAAAATGTGTTTCTTTAGTATGCATTTGTAAATATTCTAATCCGACGGTCACGATATGTTCTAGACATAGAGTGATCCGACGGTTCAACTTCTCTTAGATCATACATACCATTGATTCGTGGCTTAACACTCGATTGGTCCATGATCTCTATTTAAAGAGCATGGAGGGTCCTTGGCTAGTTGATCGATTATGAGAAGCTCATGTAACTTTCTTTCTTTTGCATAATAAATTGCCCCAAGTAGCTATTTGGCTGGGGCCGTGGACTGTTTCCCTCTCGAGGTTTTAATCACGTGACAAACATCGGTGTGTTGATCTGTGATCTATTTGTGTGAAGCGGTTGCTCAAGGTGTTCGGTGTTTTGGGAGTACCCTGTGTACTCGAACACTTCTTCTTCTGTGGACACTGCCCAGCATAGTGCCCCATCTTCTGACAAGCAAAGCACTTCACAGTGCTCAAATCCTTTTTCTGCCCATCCTGCTACTTAGCCCCACCCTTCTTGGTGCCCTTCTTGAACTTCTTCTTCCCCTTTGTTGTTAAAGCCACATTCTCCTCATCCTCCCAACTAGTAGAAGCGCTGCCTTGCACAAGACCATTCTGAGTCTCCTCTTGAACAAAATCATCACAAATCCTGTCCCATGTACATACGTTCATTCTAGCCACTAAAGCCTCCACAAACACAGCCCAAGGCTTTGAAACCCGGTTCATAGCGGTCCGCACTAGCTATGCATTAGGAACAACCCCCCCCACTGGTGCAAGCTCATTTATCACCTGAGAGATCCTAGTAAGGTAAGATATCACAACCTCCCCTTTGGTCATCTTGATACTTTTCAACTTCTTCCTTAAAACCATCTTCCTATTCTTGTTTGAGCTTTGAATCAAGCTGGTCAAAGCATTCCACATCTGATATGCATGGGTCTTACTCAAGATGTGAGGAATCACATGGTCTTTAACTGCATCTAGGATGATTCTTCTAGCCTTAATGTCTTTCTTATTGAAGGGGCCAATCCAACTGGATCAGCGGTAGCATCGGGAACAACAATAGGGTGAGCTGTAGTATTTTTGACTACCTCATCTCATAACTCATTTTCCTCCAACACAAGCAATATCCTAGCTTTCCATGGGATAAAATTCCCATCCCCATCAAGTCTATCCTCCATCTTAAGTCCAGTTGCCATTATCTCTGCAAAGTTCAAGTTTCAACAAGGTGCTGCCCACTGACAAAAAAAATCACTGAAGGCTTAAATTTTTCACTGTGAATAAATCTGCCCTCTCTTTAACAAAGCTCTGATACCATGTAGAATTTTCAGCACTTTCCCAACCCGGTTTCCAACTCCGTTTTAACACATTGTTTAATGCCCAACCCAATTTGTTTTACTGCTGCAAAATAGATTTTTCTCATAAACAATATAGGACTGAAGCACAAGAAAAGTTTCTATTGCATTTTCACTAACAACAAATAAAACACATTCAACCAAAAATTTTAGACACAGTATTTTTGGTCCAATGACCCAGGAAAAACCCCAACCTCCGGGGAAAACCTATGAGAGAGAAATTTTTATTATCTGGAAAATTTACAGCAATAGACAGAAAATAATTTCAGACCAACTTATCTCAATCGGATGAAATTTTCTGCCTCGTTTTCTATGCCCAAACAAAAAAATACAAACTCAGAAATTTCTGCTAGCTGCCTCGTTTTCTATGCCTAACAGGAAAATATCAAACTCAGAAGTTTCCTGTAGCTGCCTCGATTTTTGTACTGCTGTACGGATTATACGACAGTCGTACGAACAAGTTGTACGGACTGTTTGTGCGGTCCTTGAAAAACGTGCCTGCAATAAATGCCTCACAATTTGTGACCAAGTTTTTTGCCTTGAAAAAAGGTGCATGAAGATTGCTTTGAAAATCGTGCCCTGTACTGCTGCCTCGAGATCCATGTAGCTGTACGGAATCTGTACAGTTCGGCATGTACCATAGAACAATAAATGTTGCTGCATGCTGCCTCGATTTTTGTGCCTTCTTTTAGCTGTTTCCTTCCTTGATCTGCATGCGAAGAGAAAAAATCTTTTGCTGCTATTTTCTTCTCCTTCTCAGAAAAAATGCTCTCCTCTCTCTCTCAAAATGCAAAATGCCTTTTCACTTGGAAACTTTCCCTTTTGGTGAAAAAATTATGGTGAATGAAAAACCATCTAATCCTAGCGCTCAGATTAGTCTAGATGAGTGGTTATGATTAAAATCACTTTTTTTCCACAAAATATTTAATTTCACTCACTTTTTAAATATTTCACTTAAAGTGCATTTTTTCTCTAAAGTGCAATTAATGCTCATCTCAAGTCATTAATATAAAGTCCAAGTGATTCAAACCCCTTTTTCCTAGTGACTTAGGCAAAAGTCATTGGGGGAAACAATTCCTAGGTAAATTTCAACAAAGTTCAAGTACTTTAAAGATAGAAAAAATTTAGATATTAAGCTAGTACTTGTTGATGATTAAATCTTGTAAAATGTTACTTTAATAAAAAGATCTGAACCTTTTAAGTGCATACATCAATCATAGTTATAAAATATTCTTTGATATGTAAAGAGATTAAGCTATGCACTATGGAAAGTAATCGTAAAGAAAGTTTAAATTGTTTGTGATGGAAGGGTATCACCAAGCTTGAATGATAGAAGTAGAAAAACAAGAAAGTATCCACAAAGTGTTGCCAGTGGGATGAAGTTCTTTCTTTAAGAGTTACTGGAGTAGAAGTAGAGCTAACACGCTCATCCAAAACTTTAGCTTAAGCAACCTGTAAAAAGATCTACAAAACTTGGAAACGGGGATTAAAGGCCGATGTTATCCAATAATGGATGCCCAATAAAAATATGAATTCAAACAAGAATAATCATAAACTCATAAGCATTCTACTATAGACAACAATAAATAATCACAAGAGTATTACTTCCTATCTTATCATAACACAATTCCCTTCAAAAGGCCGCAATCCCAAGGACATACAAGCTTGCGAAAATCCATAGATTACCTCAATATTGCCAATGAACACACAACCAAACACCATAAACCACATTTGCATCAGCCTCCAAAGTCTTTTATTAATCAATAATCAATATTACACATTACGGGAGCAGAGGTTCAATGCCCAAAATCATCCGTTCAGAATGAAGCGAGGATGCCTGCTTATATAGGAAAACCGACAAGTAAAGGGGGGGGCGCACCTCTTAAGGATGCGCTAGCTTGGATAGAGATGGCAATGAGTGGTTGAGGGTTGGCATGAGAGTTGGGAAGTTGCAACATCTCAATACAACGATGGAACTTACCCAAGCTCTGAGCTATTTCCAAAACTATGAGCTTTTGCACATGTCTATGCGCCCCACTTGGATAAATGTGCCCCTCTTGAGGATGAAAACTGAAAACTCACAAATCTCACTGAAACGACAACATCCAACTTGTCCCCCTTGCCCAGGTATTTGCCAAAATGATTTGCCAAGTCACAATTTTTTTTTTGGCTATTATCCTTTATTTTTTTAATCGCTGAATTTTTTAAATATTTATTTTTTTTGGATCTTTTTGGGTTTTTAACATTTTTCGAGTAATTATTAATTTTGGGGTTAAATAATTACTCGAAAACTTAGGAAAGTGGGTCTAGGCGATAAGTGGGTGCTCTGAGTTAGAAAATGAGCACCCCCATGGCAAAAACAACCTTCTAGCCACACTTTTATGGCTTTTTACATTTTTACAATTAACTTAATAAAATTTAAACATAAGATTGTAAAAACGGAATTTTTTTTCTTCCGGAAATTAAAAAAAACCTATGGGGGACTTGGGACATGTTCATAATGACTCAAAATAATGATTAACATGGTAATATACATCGACACATAGATTTTAATAACCTCCTAAGGCTTAATTAATAAGGCGATTATTCCAGCTTTGGAGGTTTGGGTGAAAAACTCGAAAAATATTTATCGCTTAAAAACAATAAATAATTAACAAGGAAAAAACACCCTAGAATAATGCATTAATAAATAAGTCCTAGGAAACCAAACCTTTTACATAAAGTCATCATGCTAACTCAATTTATTACATTACCCCATGGGGTATGAAGTTATGAACATGTTAAAAAAAAATAAAAAAAAAGGGCCTAGGAAGGCTTGCAAGGACTTTTGAATTTGAAATTTGAACAAGTGATTGTTCATCTTTGGCGGCTCACGTAAGTCCAACCGAATGCAACTCAGGTGGTAACATCTGGCTCCTACTGTAGGACACGTGCTTGATTTGGTCTTTAGGAAAATAGAGCATGCGGGAACGATAGAGTCTCTAGTTTCAATAATCTGTAAAAACATCTCAACTTGACAAGCCAATCTTAGTAGCACAAAATCTTGTAAAATCCAATGAACCATTAAGTTGCTTTGTTAGAAAGTAAATGGAAAAACAAAACTTTAACCAAAGAAAAAGATTATTATTCCTAAGTACAGAAAATAAATGCAAAAAGTAAATGCTCACTTTAAGGAGCTTATTTTCCTAATCTAAGCATAACATAGTCAAAACGTTAAGTGAAATGATAAATCCAATGCAATCACCTTAACATTTTATAAAAAATTAAGTTTTTTCCTTTGTCTTTTGTAACCAGCCAAAGCAAGGACATATTATTAGAGTGCAAACTTGCATGGATATTCAGGATGGGCGGGATGTGATGGGATATCATAAGCATATATCACTTCATCAAATTACTTTCCAAATTGACATGAACTTCCGCAGGCTTCTTCTATCCAAGCTTGGATAGGGCTAATGTACACATCTGCATGATGAAGCATGTCAACAACTCCATCACATATATGAAAAGGGCTTATCAGCTGATAACTCTCTATGTAAACCCCAGGCTGCTCCAAATCATAAGGAACCTTTGAATGCAAAAATGCAATCTCAGGCTGACCCTCCATCAACTGTATCAAATCTAACTCTTCGATACACTGCCTCTCAAAGTCCTTATTGTTAATACTTGTGTAAGCTTTGGGATGATATGACTTGGAATGGTCATAAGAAAACTCTGAATGCTCCTCTTCCATATCGAGACCTTCCCAAGTTTTTAAGTGAACACTCTCTTCTGTGGACATGTCATAGATGGGATTTTCAATAGAACCTCCAAAAGATTCTGAATAAGCACTCCCTTCTCTGGACATATCATAGATGGGATTTTCAATAGTCATCATCCCCATCCATGTTAGATGTGGGGGAGTCTTCATCCATGGCATCATGCTCTTGGCTATCCATGTCTTCTTTATATTCATAACAATCTTCTTCAGAAGATTTGGTTTCAAAAATATTACAAGGTAGTAAACTTTCCAAACCTTCGCTAACATGTGGAGAACAAGGGCCAATTTCTTCACACACCAGACAGATCTTATGATAAGTTTCTTTATAGGCTTCTGTAATGGTTTCTTCTTGAGGTAAATCTGGAGAAAAACCGTGATCATTATCAATGAAATATTCATGAGAACACTGCAAATTTTTAATGGTTTCTATTATGGTATCATGAAGAGGATCTTCAATAATATCTTCAATCAAGGAACCTTTATGAACATATTCAATGGGATCAGTTGGGATGTGTTGCTCAATGGGTCCCTCTAGCTTTGCCAAATATTTGTTATTTTCTGTTAAAGTGATATGAGGATGGTTTTCAACAATGTCTCCAAATAAGGGTTCTTCAAGAAACTCCTCAATGTGAATGTCATGGATGTTCCCATCTTCAGAATCTTGCTGTGTATTGAGAGAGACCTCATATTCTTTTTTAAGCTGGTTAAGCTCTTCCTTTCTTAAATAACTTAGAGGGACTTCCACACATTCGACATTGTCTATGACAACATGAGGAAGTTCTTCGATGGGAGTATCACGGATCTCCTCTTTATTTAAATGTTCAAGAAATGATTCCAAGTCTTCAATATTTTGTATCATGGCAAAAGGTCCATCATATGTTTCCATGTGATACTCTGTCCCAGATAGGTAGAAGGTAAAGATATTTTCAAGGAATTTTTCCAAACTATTCATACTACCCCTACCATCATGCCATTGCAGTAAAAACTAGTGTTACACGGGGACGCGTTTCGGCATTTCTCGCATCCCGGGGACTCCCCCTTTTGGCAAAACTTGGCGAGACGCGGATCGAAACGTATCGGTGGGTGGCGAAACTTGGCGAAACTTGGCCTTACTGGCGTCTCTACTGAAACTTCGAAACTTCGCCAAGACTTGTGGACGTCCCACCCCGAAACTCCGAAATTTTTTTTTCTTAATTTAAAAAAAAATTAAAAAAATCATTAAAAAAAATTAAAACCATTTAATAAAACTTAAAATTTTATTACTTATAAAGTTATAAACTCATATATTAAAATTTTAAATTTAAAACAAAAAAATATTAAAAACTAAATAATAATGAAATTTTAAATTTAAAACATAAGCAAAAATATTAAAAACTAAATATAATTTACAATGTCTAACTTAAAGTATATTATATAATTCTAAACAATCAATGGCCGTGAAGCAAATACGGTATCATACTATCTAGTATCATTGATTCATTTTTTCAATCACTTAAAAGTCAAATCTGAAGATTATCAAATCTGATGTGCATGTTAATCATAGATTCATATTGATATATAATATATTTATAAATTATAAATTATTATTAATATAATGATAATGTTGATGAATCTTGTAATGTGTTTGAACTTTGAATTTTGCATGATTGCAGATTCCAGAATGATGAATGCTTGTTATTGTTGGGATTTATATTTTTCATATTTTTAATATTTTTAAAATTTTTATGACTATCGTGTCTTGCCGTCCCCTTTGAATTTTTCTAAAATTTGGGGGTGGTCTCCACACGTCTCGAATGTGCGTCTCCCCGAACCCGCGTGTCGCCGTCTCGGAACCTTGGGGGAACATTGGTAAAAACATCCAAAGGAATCTTGGAAAGGAGGTTATACATTTATTTAGGAAGGCCTTGATAGAACCAACAACAAGTATCTCCCTGAAAAGTACTAGCAAACATTTCCATCATATTGTCCTCATAAAGAACATTGGAGTCAACCAACAATTGAACGAAAGACTTGTTATGCCAGATGGATGAATAACCATAATTTCCATGAAAGACTGGAATCCATTTATATACATCCCCCGCTCATGACCAAAGTTAGGAAAACCCAAGATGTTTGAGAAATCGATAGGATGAAAAAGTCCGGCTATCTGGGCACCACACTGCTCCCTTAATTCATCCATATTAGAAATTAATAGTATGAATTTGATATAACCATTAAACCTTGTACTGAACAGGTGGAGATGTCAAATGATGAGCTTTAAAAGTTTTACTATGTCGCATAGGATCATCTACACACAACAAAACTTCACAAGTTTATGATATAACAGGGTTTTATCCCTTCAATGGAGTCGCCACGTGAAAAGAAAAAATATGCATTTAAAACTTTCTCACAAAAATTTTCCTTTTGCTTTTCTTTTGTAAATTATGAAAAAGAAAAAAGGTTAGTGGAGTCGCCAGACGAAAAATTAAAAACTAATCTAAAAAATCATCAAACAAAAGAAAAACAAAAAGAGAAAACAAAAGTCGTACTCCAGCAATAGACAGATTTATCCTCGGCAACGACGCCAAAATGTTGCTGCTTAATTCACACCTCCGGTCACGTGGCAGAAATCTTCAAGCCAATGGGTGCGACCTTGGGGGCAAATAAGTGTCAAGTGCTGTCACTTGATTTTGACTCCTTCGTCTAGGCTCTCTCCTAGCAAAGCCAAGGTGGGTGGTCCCTAGTAAAATAAACTATGGTGTATAATCTATAAAAATAGAACAACAAGTCTAGGAGATTATATGAATTAAAACGTTGAAACTAAGATGAACTGCAAATAATTTAAATGAATAGCATATCAAATAACATTTCACACAACACATTGATTAACTTAAGCATAAAAATAAATAAGATTGCCAGATAGACCAGTGCTAATAGAGTGTTTGTGTAAAGGGGTTGCTAGTGAAGTTTGAGAAGTATTGCAGTTGTCTTGGTTGGTCAGTTTTAGAATTATTAAATGAGTAATTAGGGAGTGGGTCAATTCTTGGTAAATTTTATTAAGAATGTGGTAATGATCTTTATTATTATTATGGGGAAATGGTATTCCAAATATACCAGGGGTACGAGGAATATGTTCGGATTTACCAAGGAGTGGCTCTCATAGTGACATGTGGGCTAGATGGAGTTGTGGGGTTGTGTTCAACACTAAACCAAACGATGGGGTTGTGTTCAACAGTACACCAAACGAGGGTGTAGCCTAACGCTGCCCCACGATCACTTTCTAGTGGTTCCCACTTCACTTGCAGAATTTCTCGACAACCTGGTAAAATCGGAAGAAGTGCCGGATTTTCACTTGTAGGGATTAATTCAAGTGTTCCACTAATTACTAGTCACTTCAATCTCTTTTTGATTGTCCCATCAATCTAGCCAAAGGACTGCAGTGGTCACAAGAGCATACGGGGAATGAAGTCTTGTAAATTTTAAGTTTTTAAGAATTAAATGTGAATTTTTAAATCACAGTGTAGATACTTTCGTTACCGAGAACATAGCCGGATTGGTTAATTTTACTTAAGAAACTTGAAAGGAATTGAAAAAATAAAAAAAGAAACTACTTGTGCTCCTTTGTAGAATAGGAAACACAAGTTTACAATGAAGGGCCTTAGAAAAAAGGCCAATGAGAGAAATGTGAGAAGAGGGATCTCCGGTTTGACTTAGATCTTCAAAAATTCGCTAGAGTGCCTCTTTGTTCGAACAACTTCTGCTGCAAAACATCGAACAATGTTTGGTCAAATATGCTAGATAATCATATTAAAACATAAAATTTTTTGATCAAAGTTCAAGTACTTTAAAGATAGAAAAAATTTAGATATTAAACTAGTACTTGTTGATGATAAGATCTTGTAAAATTCTACTTCAATAATCAGATCTGAACCTTTTAAGTGCATACATAAATCAGAGTTATAAAATATTCTTTGATATGTAAAGAGATTCAACTATATGCACCATGGAAACTAACCGTAAATAAAGTTTAAATTTTTTGTGACGGAAGGGTATCACCAAGCTTGAATGATAAAAGTAGAAAAGCGAGAAAGTATGCACAAAGTTTTGCCAGTGGGATGAGGTCCTTTCTTTAAGAGTTACTGGAGTAGAAGTAGAGCTAACATGCTCATCCAAGACTCCAGCATAAGCAACCTATAAAAAGATCTACAAAACTTGCAAATGAGGATTAAATGTGGGTGTTATCCAATAATAGATGCCCAATAAAAATATGAATTCAAACAAGAATAATTATAAACTCATAAGCATTCTACTATAGACAACAATAATTAGTAACCACAAGAGTATTACTTCCTATCTTATCAGAACACAGTTCCCTTCAAAAGCCTGCAATCCCAAACACATACAAGCTTGCGAAAATCCACAGATTACCTCAATATTGCCAATGAACACACATCCAAACACCATAGACCACACTTGCATCAGCCTCCAAAGCCTTTCATTAATCAATAATCAATATAACACATTACAGGAGCAGACGTTCAATGCCCAAAATCATCTTTTCAGAATGAAGAGAGGATGCCTGCTTATATAGGAAAACCGACAAGCAAAGGGTGGGCGCACCTCTCAAGGATGCGCTAGCTTGGATAGAGGTGGCGATGAGTGGTTGAGGGTTGGCATGAAAGTTGGGAATTGGCAACATTTCAATACAGAGATGGAACTTACCCAAACTCTGAGCTCTTTCCAAAACTGTGAGCTTTTCCACATGTGCCTACGCTCCACTTGGAGAAATGCACCCCTCTTTAGGAGGAAAACTCGAAACTCACAAATATCACAAAGAGGGCAACATCCAACTTGTGCCACTTGCCCGGGTACTTGCCAAAATGATTTGCCAAGTCACAAAATTCATTTTTGGCAGTTATACTTCATTTTTTTAATTGCCAAATTTTTTAAATATTTCATTTTTTTGGGTTTTTCGAGTAATCATTAATTTTGGGGTTAAATAATTATTCAAAACCTTAGGAAAGTGAGTCTAGGGGTTAAGTGGGTTCTTTGAGTTAGAAAGTGAGCACCCCCATGGCAAAAACAACCTCCTAGCCACACTTTTATGACTTTTTACATTTTTACAATTAACTTATTAAAAATAAGTCTGTAAAAATGGAAAAATTATTTTTTTTCCGGAAATTAAAAAAACCTATGGGGGACTTGGGGACATGTTCATAATGACTCAAAATAATTATTAGCATGGTAATATTCATTGACACATAGGTTTTAATAACCTCCTAAGGCTTAATTAATAAGGCGATTATTCCAGTTTTGGAGGTTTGGGTGAAAAACTCGAAAATTATTTATCACTTAAAAACAATAAATAATTAACAAGGAAAAACACCCTGGAATAATGCATTAGTAAATAAGTCGTAGGAAACCAAACCTTTTACATAAAGTCATCATGTTAACTCATTTTATTACAATTCCTCATGGGGTATGAACATGTTAAATTTAAAAAAAAAAGGGGCCTAAGAAGGCCAGCAAGGACTACTGAACTTTAAATTTAAACAAGTGATTGTTCATCTTTGGTGGCTCACTTAAAAGTCCAACTGAGTGCAACTCAGGTGGTAACACACTCTAATGCTATGGCTCCATCCTCTACATTAGCCTCCTCTGGATTGTTGTCCCAGGTCAAATATGGTCTATCATTCTTGGCCACTTCACAATATTGGGACAACAACCTGAAGTTGTAGTGCACAGAAACCAAGCTTTCTGCCCATTCTACTTTCAAATTGTTTCCCTTGACATTGTGGATGAAGTTGTAGGTGCTGTCTACAAAAGAACTATTAACAACCTATGAAAGCACCTACACCGCCAATTTATGCAAAGAAAAAACACCCTCACCCCCAAATTTATGCAAATATGTAGCAGTGGAGCCATACATGTTCCAGTAGTGGATAGGACTCAACCTATCTCGATCTTTGGTTGCATGCAGAGTACCAAAGACTCCATGTTCCCTGATGTATCTACTCAATTCACTCCGTACTTTAGGACACTCCTCATCAGGGACCAACTTGTCTAATGCAAGCATATACCCATTTTACACCTTTGGATTTGTGTGTTGTTTTTTCGTAACTCCACCCCCAGGTGTAGGTTGGGCCAACCAATATGGAGAATAATATTTTGAGGTAAGGACATATCCAAGGGTATGGAGTGGAACATTTAGATTGTCCCACCTTTTGACCACATGTTTATGAATATGGTCATACAAGATTGCATCTCTTCGCTCAACAATATCTTTGACTTGACCAAGCATGCTATCCATCTGCTCATACACCTCCCCAATAATCAGCTGAACTGTATCTACAAAATGATTCCTACTATAAACAAGCTTGGTGAACTGTAGAACATACCTAACTTGTGCCCAGAATTGACCATCAAGAATGGTGTCCTTCAGCGCTTGAAAGTCATGTCTATCAGATGTGATTGCAGCTCTGTCTTTTAATTCCTGCCATGAATCGCTTGAGACCATACTAGCCAATGCCTCTCTTACGTTCAAAAGGCTCTTGATGGTGAGCTAGCTAGTAAATCTAGTCTTCACAATCTTCAATAGCTCCAACTTAGAGTGATTGTGAAAAATGTGGTGGGCCATGCTATGATTGGTAATAAATTTTATCATTTTCTTACCTCTCTTGTACAAGGCACCAATCCATTGGTAATTAAGTTCCTTCATCTTAACAATCAATACCATGCATCAAAAGGTTCAATGTGTGAACCAAACACCTTGACCAAAATATGTAGGGATACTTGTCCTCAATGATTGCCCCTGTTGTCTTACATATAGTAGCATTATCAATGATGACTTGAATGACATTGTATGTCCCAATATCTTGAATGGTTTTGAGTAAAGGTTGTGCAATATTAATATTTATCGATGGCTTGCGTTTAACATTTGTACACCCATCAGTTATAGTGGATAGCCCATAGTTGGACCAATCATTTGTAAGCGTTCCATGTGAACTATTGATTTTGGTTTTTTCCTTGTCAAGTTCCACACTTCTAGCTTTGTCATACCTAGGGCTCCTGTATCATTTAGGAGCACCGTTGATGGCTTGTACCATTTCATGCCAATAGGGCCAGTGAAGAACATTGAATGGAAGACCACATGCATAGAGAAACCTGTAAACTTCTGAATCGACATCATCTCTAACCCCTTGGTGAAGGAATTTTGAGAATGTTCTTTGCAAAGGCGAGAATTCACTACCATGTGGGGATGAGGGTATTGATGGAGTTGGTGATGATCCACTAGCAAACATTCTCTGTGAGTGTGAGGTTTTAGATTCAACCCTTAATTTCTTGGAATTATTTTGAGCGGCCTTTTTTTTTTCTCTTGTATTTATCTCTCTTTAGTTGGCACTTTGTCACAGGTTTTGACTCCAACAACCTTACATTGATCACATGGCATAATCCCGCACAAATGCTTTCTCACACGGGTATATGTACTTGTGTAAGTTTTAGTACATTGGGGGCATATAAACTTTGTGGTTTCACCCTCGCTCCCTCCCGCAAGCCTTGTCACATACTTCCACGAAGGTGTTGTGTCTTTTTGTTTTTGCCCCTCATCACTCTCAATCTCATCATTATCATTATCCTCTTCCCCTTTCTCTTTCTTTCCATGGTATGTGTCACTCTTTATCTTTTCCTCCTCATCGCTACCACCACTATATCTATTTCCCAACACAATCATCATGAGAAGAAGTGGAACCAAAAAAAAAATCCATATACCGATCATGCTTCTTGACTCAATATGAGAATCATTTCTTGCGTGCAATAGAATGATGGAGAAGAAGAAATGGGAAAGAGTAGGAGAAGAAAACATTCAAGATTTAAAATTTTAACTTAGTGAAATATTTTTTCAAAGACAAACAAAGATTGAGATTTAGAGCCTACCTCTTTAGGTCTCCAATGGTGGTTGAATGTCTTTATGGAAGCCGTCAATCTTCCTTCCAAGCTCTCAGAAATAGAAGCATTCAATCTCCCTTCCAAGCTCCCACAAATTTGCTCTCAAACAACTAGCAAACCCACTCAAAGCCCTAGCAAAGAGAAGTGAAATACAATGGAATGAGGAATAGAATGAGTTCAAAGGGTCTCCAATAGTGTTTATATTGCCTAACCCTAGCCAATCACTAAAAAAAGGTGGAAGCATGCAAATGTGAGAAAACTCCAAACCGATGTCCCTAGCCTACGGAATCACCCAGGAATCTAGTTCGGGAGCGATATTTTTGCTTTGGAATCGTCGAGGGAGCAATTAAGGATCGCTCTGGGAGCGTCGATCCCTCATTGCTCCATCAACGATTCCAAAAATACCAGGGAGCGTTTTTTTTTGCTTGGGATCGCGAATTACAAAAGCGCTCGTCAGAGGAAGCGATTAGGAATCACGATCCTAGGATCGATTCCTGATTGCTTTCTCTAGGAGCGCGAATTGGGAATGAAGTGGAGGGGGGTAGGGCGGTTCCCCGCAACCTTGCTAGAGCCTGATTTGTGGATTGGGTGAATAGAATGTTCCATGGGGACACGTCCCTCAGGGTCATGGCACACTCCCCTTGTTTCCCACATGTCGGGGGTTTGGGGACTCCTTGGGAAACGTTTCCCCATGTCCTGTTTAACTTAAAAGTTGAGCAAACACCCAAGGAGCGTTCTGGGGAGGTGGGGGCATTGAGGTGTCTCCTCACGAAAAGGGGGACACCCAGATGCCCCCATGTGATTTTCAATTTTTTTTTTCATAACTTAAAAACCAAAAAAAAATGGTTTGGTTGGTGTGCCATTGGTCACTCATGAGAGTGACTTTGACAGATAGTGACACCTCCAGCGACGGTACTGATGGTTTCAAGCAGTGGATGAATGGTGAGGACTAGTCCATGGAACTATCTCCGTGATTCTCTTTTGATGCTTTCAACTTTCTTTTCGCCAATATTCCCCCAAGTTTTCGGGACGTGGTAGTGTTAGAGCAAGGAAACACACATTGGGAACGTGTAGAGACACCCCCAAATTTTTGGGAAATTCATGGGGGATGGGGGGCGTCTCTAAAATTATAAAAATAAAATAAAAATACCAAAAATAAGAATTCATTTGATATATATTCATGATTGCGCAACGTAAATACTAATTACGTTGATTTATTTTCGATGTAGTACTAACTAGGGATTGCAAAAAGTAAAAATAATGGAAAAAAATTCTTAGGGATGCCATGTGGGCGGGGGACTTTTTGCTATGAGTTCCCTCGTCTCTCTGACGTGGGGAGGGTGGGGGATGCATCCCCGACCTTGTGGGATGTGTTCCCTAGGAACACTACTTTTCACTACTTTTATTTTCAGTATTCATTGTCCATTGCTTTTTTTATATTAACTTTTGACTCTAGAAATAGATACTGCCATTGATGACGTTAGATCGATTCTTTGACTTGTCACTCTTTCGACTCTTTGAATTTGAGGTGTTTAAGACTTTAAGTTTATGTGACATGTCTATGACAGTTTTATGATTTTAATATTTTAAATTTTCATCTACTGTTTATGTTTATAATTCAAATTTATAATGGAAGATGTGCATGTGTTATACATTTAGATTTTATTACTGTGAAATTCAATTACTCAAATGATAAATGATTCTTGAATAAATAATGAATTGACAACCGTATTTACTATGATGAATTTACTATTTACTTTCAAGTTTTAGTATCTAAATGGTGACGGGATGGGGAATTTTTATGTAAATATGTTGTGATTTATATAAATTATATATTTTTAATAATTTTAAAGACCTCATTGTTCCCCCGTCCCCTAAATTTTCCTAAAATTTGGGGGTGTTCTCCACATGTCCTCAATGTGCGTTTCTGTGCTCCAACGCTCTTGCATCCCGGAAATCTGGTGGAACACTGTTTAAAACCCTAAAGAATCCATGATCCCTGCCAAATAGCTACTAGAGGGAAAGGGGCGAAGTGACGCAAAGAGCTGAACGGGTGACGCGAGGCTGATGCAGGGACGTACGAGTGACGTAGGTAGTCGTATAGGGTGACGCATGTCCAATTTGCCTTCTGGGTGAATTCTCTAATGTGCCAATTTTCTCTGGGACTGAGTTATAGGTTCTATTATTGTAATTTCTGATTTTCGCTGTGAGCTAATAAACGAAGAACATTGAAAACCGTTTTTCACCCCTTTGTGGTTTTCCAGGGTAAATAATTTTGTCAAATGTGTGAATGATTTCTTGTTTATTTATTGGTTAAAAATATCAAGTATTTCTGTTTATAATTTCTGAGTATAAAAATGATTGAGAGCAGAAATCAGAGTTTGATATTGAGTAAAATTTAACACTTGCTGTATAGCTCCTTGGTTCCCTTTTGTGCCTTTTTCCAAAAGGGCATAACTTTGACATTGATAGTCTGTTTTGAGTGCAGTTTTTTTTTTAAAATTTTAATTTTAATTTTTTAAATTGCCTATTTTTTGAGATCTTTGCATCTAGACTGTCAATTTCTACGTTTGAGCCTTATTACCTGCATACTGAAATATGGCTATTCCAAGTGATATTTTTCTTATCAGTACAAACTACTTCTCATGGAAAGCCCATTTGAAGGATGTTCTACTAAGTATTGTATAGTTAATTTGTGTAAATTGGTGCCTAACATGTGGAAACACGAAAGAGAATTAAAGTAAAAGGAGGTCCAAATATTA
Organism: Pseudotsuga menziesii; assembly: GCA_001517045.1. Taxonomy (NCBI): domain Eukaryota; kingdom Viridiplantae; phylum Streptophyta; class Pinopsida; order Pinales; family Pinaceae; genus Pseudotsuga; species Pseudotsuga menziesii. Next base: position 560,876 of record LPNX010892746.1, on the reverse strand, counting down.
TTGAGTTAAAAAAAGGGCATCGACAAAAGGGTTTTAAATTCAATTAGAAAAAGAGAGAATTTAAGACCTAAAATCCATATTATTTTTATGGGGACCATTGTTTAAAGTCAATTTAATCTTGAAGAAATCTCTATATAGCAAACATGTTGATTGATACTGATTGAAATAACTATGAATTTCACAAATAATTCAACTTTATGGACTACATGTCCTTTTTCTGTAATGGAGTTTTAGTATTTTTTGACCTTTAAAAACAAAACTCTCCTGTGGTATGGTTGTCATAGAATATTTATTGCGAGGGAATTTCATGTAACGTGAAAATGCAGAAATTTGGTTCTCAAATTAAGAAATTGGAGGACAAACTAGCAAATAATCAAGAAAATGTAAAACTATCACAACAAAAATTGCAAGATCAAGAAGATATTTAACAAGGAATTATCAAAGGATGATGAAGATTTTTCTTGTTTAAAGAACAAGAAGAAGTCACAAGAAGAAAAGTTAAAACAACTTATTGGCAAGGAATCATTGATTAATTAAGAAACATTGACTGACCTGCCTAAAATTGAAAAGTCATTAGATGTAAATGTGAAAATGATTGAGAAAGGAACTAATACAAATCCAATCGGCATGAAAAATCAGAAAGATGCATATATTGAAATGTTAATCAACCAATAAATCACCAGAAGTGTCAAAAGACGAATGTTCCAGAAACAAGACAAAAGATACATGGATGCCCTATTGTCATCTTGATTATAATAGTCATTGTATTATTCAATGAACCAAATGAGGACGGCATCGATATGAAAAACTACGTGACTATCCTAGTATATTGGAAGGTAGCTTATTAGGGATTCTTTTCATGCCCCAATTCATATAAGTCGTTGCTACATGGTTCTGCAAAACATCAAATTAGGGTGGTTTGACCCTTTTGCAATATAACAGTTCTGCTAAGGATTTCATAGCTCATATTGTCCGGTGTCGTTAGCCATCACAACTTCAAGAATATATAATCATGATAATGTAGAATTTTCAGCACTCTCTCAACCCGGTTTCCAACTCCGTTTTAAACATTGTTTAATGCCCAACTCAATTTAGCATTTTGCTGCAAATTAGATTTTTCTCATAAACAATATAGGACTGAAACACAAGAAGAATTTCTACAATTTTTTATGAGCAGCAAATAAAACACATTCACACATAACTATTCAGACACATAAATTTTTGGTCCAATGACCCAGGAAAAACCCCAACCTCTGGGGAAAAACTGTGAGAGAGAAAATCTTCATTTATCTTTGAAAAATACAGCAGTAGACAAAAATATCAGTCACAACTTATCTCAACCGGAAGATAAAAATTCTGCCTTGAATTTTGTGCCAACCTAGAAATTTGCAAACTCATAAAATTTCTGTTTTGTATGCTCCTCGATTTCTGTGCTACTGCTGGACTGTACGACCTCTGTATGGACAGCCTGTACGGCTTGTACTATACGGTATTGCCTCAAGAAATGTGCCGGTTGTACATGCCTTGAAAATCGTGCCCAAAATCTCATCCTCGAAATTTGTGCCTAGATTTTTCTGCCTCGGGAATTGTGCCCTATACGGAATCCATACTATACAGACTATACAGTACGGTGCAATAAATGCACTCAGCTTCCTCGAAATTTGTGCCCCTTCCTACTGTTTTCCTCTTCCTTGATTTGCATGCCAAAGAAAAAAACCCTCCTGCATTTTTTCTCCTCTACCTCAAAAATTGGCTCTCTCTCTCTTAAAATGCAAAAGTGCTTCTTCACTTGGAAAACTTTTCTTTTAGGTAAAAACGTAGGGTGATTGAAAAGCCATCTAATCCAAGGGCCCAGATTAGATTAGATGAGTGGTTGTGATTAAATCACTTCTCTCCACAAAATAAAAATTAATTCACTCATTGTTTAAATTTTTACTTAAAGTACACTTTATTCTCTAAAGTGCATTTAATGCTCATCTCAAGTCATTAATATAAAGTCCAAGTGACTTGACTCCTTTTCCTAGTGACTTAGGCAAATGTCACTTAGGGGAACAACTCCAAGGTATAAAATTCAACACTCTTTACCGAGGAAGTTGTTCTTCACCACACCCAACTTGTCTCTGAAATGAATAAACTTTTCTCTTCCAAGAGATTTCGTCAGGATATCTGCAACATGCTCATCAGTGGAATTGTATTGCAATGCCATAGCGCCTCTCTGAACATAATCACAGATGAAATGATATCTGATCTCAATATGCTTTGACCTGTCATGAAATACAGGATTTTTAGAGAGCTAGATGCAACTCTGATTGTCACAATAAATCACCGTAGGTCTCGCCTCCTGATCAAATAAATCCACCAACAACTTGCAAAGCCACAGTGCCTCGCAACTGGCCCGATTGGCTTCCATATACTCAGCCTCAACAGAACTCAAAGCAACAGACTTTTGCTTCCCACTGAACCACGACACTGCTGTCGAGCCCAAACTGAAACAACATCCAGAAGTGCTCTTTCGGTTTACCACACTGCCTGCCCAATCTGAATCTGTGAAGCCAATCAATCTAAGCTCATCCGATCTCCTATAATCCAGACCATAATCCACTGTACCTGCAAGGTATCTCAACACATGTTTTGCGGCAACCTAAGTCACCTGACACGGGGACACGGGACACAGGGATTCAAGTGTCCGACATGGACACGGTGATCCCGGGAATCAGGACACGTAGGACACATTATATACATATATATATTTAAAAGAAATTATATATATTAAAATTTTAAAATATAGACATACAGCTCCAAATTTTTACAAATATTCAATATAAATCAGAATCAAGCCTTCAAATCTTCTTCACCTGCCAAAAAAACCACTCTTTGAGCTCTCCCAACATTTGCAAATGACAAAATACAAGTGAAAATTCATTTTTAAAGAGGGCCCTGCCATCTTTTTTTCTATTTGAGTGTCTTGTTTTTGGGACACGTAGTGACAGTCAAGGGACACGAGTGTCCGAACACAGGAGACACACTGTAGAGAAGTGCCGGACATGCTCTGTCATCATGTTTGTGTCCGACATGGGGAGACGAGACACGTAGCCCAAAACTAGCGTCTCCGGTTTCTTAGGCGGCAACCCAATGCACCCCTCCTAGGCTCCACCATGAACTGACTGAGAGTCTTCATCGCAAAACACAAATCTGATCTAGAGTTGACCAGATACATCAATGAACCAATGAGCTGACGATATAAAGTAGGATCCACCAACTCTCCCTTAGAAGCATGAAGCTTCTTTCAGTTGGTGATCATAGGTGTAGACATCGACCTGCAATCCTCCATCCGAAATCTCCTCAGAATATCAATTGCATATTTTCCTTGTCTCAGGAAAATATGACTAGGCTTCTGCCAAACCTCCAATCCCAAAAAATAGTGCATCAACCCAATGTCTGTCATCTCATACTCTGAAGCAAGATCTCTCTTGCAAATTGCAATAGGTCTCTCTCCCCCTGTGATAAACAAGTCATCCACATATAACAGAAGAATGAGCGGATCATCTCCAACCATCATGAAATAGAGATTTGGATCAGCCTCACTCTTCTGAAACCCCATCTGCCGTAAATAAAAGTCTATCCTGGAATACCAAGCTTGAGGAGCTTGCTTCAGCCCATACAAGGGTTTCTTCAACCTGCACACATGAGACTCTCTCCCATGAATCTCAAAACCCTATGGCTGCTCCAAATAAACCTCCTCCCATATGATTCCATTAAGAAATGCGGTCTTCACATCCATCTGATGGATCTTCCAACCAATTTCCGCAACAATGGAAATCAATGACCTAATAGAAGTATAACAAGCAAACGGTGCAAAGGTCTCATCATAATCAACTACCTCTACCTGTGAGAACCCCCACGCCACAAATCGAGCCTTGTACTTCTCCACACTACCATCTACAGCATGTTTTAACTTGTAAAGCCAACAAGAAGTCACCACTGACTTCCCCTCAGGTCTCGGAACAATCTCCCAAACATTGTTCTTCATTATGGAATGATACTCTTCCATCATGGCATCTCTCCAAACATGATGCTAAGAGGCCTCCTCAAAAGTAGATGGCTTTAAATCACGAAGACTAGCAACCAATGCCATCCCCAATCTGTCTGGCATCACTATAGCCGTCATTGGCTCCTTGGGCGTTCCAAACTCCTTTGCTTCCTTAAGAGTCTCCCGAAGCCACTTCGTCTTCTTCTTCCCTGAACGTTGCTCCCAAACTGGTGTTGATTTTTGTACCTAGTAAAATGTTCCCCTAGGTGACTTTAGCCTTAGTCACTTAAAAGGGGGAAATAAAGTGACCCTTGCATTAAATGACTTGAGATGAGCATTTAACTTGACTTTAGATAATAAGTCACTTTTTGGAAAATTTTAGTGAGGTCAGTGAATTTAATTTTTAAATGAGATTTAATAAGCATTTAATCTCATCCACTCATCTCATCTAATCTCCACTGTTGGATTAGATGAACCCTAGGGTTCTCACCAAAAAGGCAAGGAAAGGCATTTTCACTTAGTTTTGCAGATTGAAGTGAAAGAGAGAGTCGAGAGAGAGGAAAGTTTATTTTTTCTGAGAAAGAAGAAGGATTTGCAACACACAAATCGAGGAAGTTAACAACAGGATGAGGGCACGATTTTCAAGGAGGAGACATGGCACATATTTCGAGGAGCAACATTTATTGTAGGCAGTCCGTATTGTATGGATCCGTATAGGGGTACATTTCCCAAGGCAAGTACAGGTAGAAATCGACACAGTTTTTGATGCAGAAATCGGGCATGGTTTTCGAGGAAGTGCTGGGCACGGTTTCGAGGCAAGCAAACATGAATCCCAAGGCAGATTCAACATCGCAGTTTTCGAGGCAGACCATACAAGCCGTACAACAGGCTGCCATACAGTCCGTATAGCAGCACATTTTTCGAGGCGGCCTTCAGAAAAATTCTGAGTTTGATTTTTACTGTTCGACACGAAAAATGAGACAATTTTTCTCTTCCGGGTTGAGATAAGTTGGTTTGAAAATTTCTAAGTTTTGCTGTAAAAATTTCCTGAAAACTAAAACCTCTCTCCTAACAAGTTTTCCCCTTGTGGGTTTTTCCTGGGCAAGTTTGCCAAAAATTCCCGAGTCTGAAATTTTATTGTGTGCATTTAATAATTTATTTTCTATCTTTAAAGTTGAGTTTCAGCGATGTTTTTATCGGTCTAAAATATTGTGCAATTTTCAGCCTTTACATTTCTGGGTTGGGCATTAAACAGTGAAATTTTTTGACATTTAAATTGGTCGCTGAAACTGAGAAAAAACTTACAACTGGTCTGTCCTCATCTGATGAACTCCCAGAGGTAAAAGGCCCAGAAACCTGTGTACCAGGAGCTGGTGAACAAACAACTGGTGAACCCTGTGATCCTGTAGCTCTATATGGTGAACCTGTGCCCTGAGAACCAAAACCTGTCCTCGAAGAACTTGCTGGATGAACCACTGAAACTGGAGATCCTATGCCTATACTTTGTGGTCCAGTAACCCCGGAAACTTGTGAACCTGTCATCTGCACTGAAGGTACCTGTGAAGCTACCTGAGGTGTGGGAACTTGTTGCTCTCCCTGCTCTGACTCTCTAGACTTCCTGAAGGCCTGCTCCTCCTCAAATCTCACTTCCCTCCTCACAACAACCGTCCTCTTGGAAGGAAGATAAATGTGGAAGGCCTTCGAAGTCTCATCATAGCTTACAAAGATGCCTCTCTTTGTTGTGGGCTCAAGCTTTGTCCTCTTCTCAAAAGGGACATGTGAATAAATCAGGCAACCAAATATCCGAAAATGACTCACCTCAGGCTTCTTGTTTGTGAAACTCTCCTCAGGTGTCTTGTTCCCCATGATTTGATGGGGACTCCTGTTCTGAAGGTATACAACTGTACTACATGCCTCTGCCCAAAGGAAGAAAGGAAGTGACTAATCATGTAACATTTCTCTCGTAGCTCCAACAATAGATCTGTTCTTCCTCTCTGCCACTCCATTCTGCTCAGGAGTGTATGGTACTGTCAACTGTCTCCGAATGCCCTCCTGTCTGCAATACTCATTGAACTCCTTGGAGGTATGCTCACCTCTGTTATCCGATCTGAGTGCCCGAATCTTCCTCCCAGTGTGGTTCTCCACAAGAGATTTGAACTCTTGGAACCTTTGGAAGACCTCCTAGATTTCTTGCTCTTCAGGAAGTAGATCCAGGTCTTCCTGGAATGGTCATCGATGAATGCCACATAATACTCGAACCCTCTCTAAGAAACAACTGATATAGGACCACACAAGTCGGAATGTATCAAATCAAGAACTCCTGCTGACCTGTTATCACTGCTCGTTAAAACAGTCTTGGTGTACTTTCCCAAAGCACACCCCCTGCATACATCACTGTGCTCTGTGCTGAACTCTGGCAAACCTGTAACCATATACCTCAACATACTCAAAGCTGGATGATGCAGATGAGCCATCCTCGTGTGCTACAACTCACAAAGCTCGCTGCCGCTGCTATGTGCCAAAGCATGCTGGGGTTGAAACAAGAGCTTGTACAGTTTTCCACATCTGACTCCAATGGTGTAGAAGCAGATGGTCTTGCTTGGGAAAAACACGCACATGTCCATCCAGGAAGGACACCCCAAAACCCCTATCCTCAATCATGGAAACTGAGATCAAGTTTTTCTTTACCCCAGGTACAAACAATACATCTCTCAAAATCATGGGACTCATGGACTCTCTCTGAAAAGTAATGGTCCCATGCCTAACAACTCTGACAACTGTGTCATCCCCCAACACTACCTCCACATCAATTCCTGCCTGTGAAAGCTCGGAGAACATCTCTTGAGCACCTGTCACGTGGCTCGAAGCTCCACTATCAATATACCACGTGCTAGTGGTGGATGCACTCAAAGAATGGCCAGTTAACAAGGAATACTCCCTCTCAATATCAATGTCTGCACTAGTGATGATGGATGCTCTCTCTATCAACATGCCCAGTACAGAGAGAAAACTCTCTCTCGAATCTAACTGTAAAATCCTCCACCTCTGTAGAAGCTGCTGTTTGCTGCTTCTTCTTCTTCTTCTTCTTTTGTGGGCACTGTCCAACATAGTGCCCAAACTTCTGACAGGAAAAGCACTTTACGGTGCTCAATTCCTTCTTCTGCCCCTCCTGTTGCTTAGCCCCACCCTTCTTGAACTTCTTCTTCCCCTTTGCAGTCAACGCCACATTCTCGTCATCCTCCCTGCTAGTAGAAGAGATTCCCTGCACAAGACCTCTCTGGGTCTCCTCCTGAACAAAGTCATCCCAAGTCCTGTCCCAAGTAGGTAAGTTCTCCTTGGCCACTATAGCCTCCACAAAAACAGCCCAAGGATTTGAAACCCCATTCAAAGCTGTTCGAACCAGGAACAACCCCCTCCACTGCTGCAGGCTCATCTCTCACCTGAGAGATCCTAGTAAGGTAGGAAATTACACTGTCAGCTTTGGCCATCTTGATACTTTTCAACTTCTCTCTCAAAACCATCTTCCTATTCTCATTTGAGCTTTGAAACAAGCTGGTCAAAGCATCCCACATCTGATATGCACGGGTGTTACTTGAAATGTGTGGGATCACATGGTCTTTAACTGCATCTAGGATAATTCTTCTAGCCTTTATGTCTCTCTTGTTGAAGGCAGAAAGTGCTACGACATCGGTGGAGGCAGGTACTACAATAGGATTTGCTGTAGTGTTGTACACTACCTCATCCCACAACTCGTTTTCCTCCAATATCAGCACTTGCCTAGCTGGGACAAACTTCCCAGCCCCATCAAGCCTATCCTCCAACCTAAGTCCTGTTGCCATTTTCTCTGCAAAGTTCAAGTTTCAACAAGGTGCTACCCACTGACAAAAGAAATCACTGAAGTCTGAAATTTTTAACTGTGTAAAATTCTGCCCTTTCTTTAACAAAGCTCGGATACCATGTAGAATTTTCAGCAGTCTCCCAACCCGGTTTTCAACTCCGTTTTAAACATTGTTTAATGCCCAACCCAATTTAACATTCTGCTGCAAATTAGATTTTTCTCATAAACAATATAGGACTGAAACACAAAAAGAATTTTTACAGCTTTTTTATGAGCAGCAAATAAAACACATTCACAATAAATATTCAAACACAAATTTTTGGTCCAATGGCCTACGAAAACCCCCAACCTTCGGGGTAAACCTGTGAGAGAGAATCTTTATTTATCTTTGAAAAATACAGCAGTAGACAAAAATATCAGTCAACTTATATCAACCGGAATATAAAAACTCTGCCTCGAATTTTGTGCCAACCCAGAAATTTGCAAACTCATATATTTTCTGTTTTGTACCCTCCTCGATGTCCATGCTACTACTGGACTGTACGACCGCTGTACGGACATGCTGTATGACCTGTACTGTATGGTACTGCCTTGGGAAATGTGTTGGTTGTACTTGCCTCGAAAATCGTGCCCAAAATCTCTGCCTCGAAATTCATGCCCAGATTTCTCTGCCTCGAGAATCTTGCCCTGTACGGAATCCATATTGTACGGACTGTATGGTACAGTGCAATAAGTGCACTCAGCTTTCTCCTCAAAATTCGTGCCCTTGCCTTTTGTTTTCCTCTTCCTTTGTTTGCGTGCCAAAGGATAAAAAGTTAAAAACCCTCCTGTGTTTTTTCTGCTCTATCTCAGAAATTGGCTCTCTCTCTCTCTCAAAATGCAAAAGTGCCTCTTCCCTTGAAAAACTTTCCTTTTAGGTAAAAAGTTAGGGTGAGTGAAAAGCCATCTAATCCAAGGGCCCAGATTAGATTAGATGAGTGGTTGTGATTAAATCACTTTTTTCCACAAAATAAAAATTAATTCATTCACTTTTTAAATTTTTACTTAAAGTACACTTTATTCTCTAAAGTGCATTTATTGCTCATCTCAAGTCATTAATATAAAGTCCAAGTGACTTAACCCCTTTTCCTAGTGACTTAGGCAAATGTCACTTAGGGGAACAACTCCAAGGTATAAAATTCAACAGATAAGGCATTGTAGGCCAAAACAAAGGTGTGGCATTTCCATATAATGGTTTGAGGATAGGGCATCCTTGAAGGGTGAGGCAATGTAATAATAATTTAATCTATTTTTACGGTGACAACCTAGCTAGACACCAAATTGATGTATGAGACCCCTTGTTTGTGGAACAAAGAACTCCCTCTGCGCAGTGATTTTACTGCTAAATTCTATAGAGGTGTACATACTCTACTCTTCTCTGGATTTGAACCTATGACTTCCTAGGAGGAAACACATGAAATTATTTTTTAGAACAAGCTTCATCTTAGCATGATTGAAGCCAATGCGCCTAGATATAGCATTATGGGGGATCCATTAGCAAATTAAACTCAGTCGCTCTTCACCTTAGCCGCTGTGAGTGGGTGTATCTATTCTTCCCATGTCGCCAAGGACTTGCACCTGGCCCCAACCGTTGTTCTGTTGTCGGCGTGCATCCACAAGCACAAGCACAAGCACAAGCACAAGTATGTTTAGCCTTTTAGGGCTTGAACCCTAATGGCTGCTATATTAGCTACCTGCTTTCACTGGCAGGAAGTCGCACTTGACAGCAATATAAAACAAGTTAAAGCCTGCTGGAGAGAATTGCAGTTAAGTTGTATTATAATGATATTCCAAATAACAATTGGGTAGAATTATGAATACAAGAAACCACAGAAAGAAAAGTTACGGTGGGTGATGGTGCAAGGAAATGCCTGAATCAATTGGAAGACCTGTAACAACCTTTTCATTGACAAATTAATGGTGATGCTAGAATCCTTCTCTTAGTTATTTAGTTTAGGACCTTGAAGTTTTTGATATAGCAGTCAACTGTAGCACAGGGACCGTTTTCCTTTTTCTTTGTTTCTCCTGTTTACATAGGATCCATATTAAGTACAGTTTAAATTCATTCTAATTGCTTTTTATGTGTCCTATGGTCCTTTATGGCCAAACACTGAAAAAATTCAATACAAATCTCATGATTTTTTTTTCAATCTGTGCATTGAGGCTACTTATGGCCAGGATAAGTCTTAAGAGGGTTTTCATGAAATTTCATTGTTTTAGATATTTTGGGTCCATTATTATCAATTCTTTAGATTTTTTACTTTTGGTTGCTGCTGCTAATAATTTTCTGGTAAATATTGTAGTGTGACTTACCAAAAAGAAAAATGTTTATAATCCACTGCTTCAGTGTCTATGAGACTTGATTTTTGTGCATGTTTTTTCCTTTTGCGTCTCCTTGTTGTTAGGGTTACTTGATAATAGTTAGATGTTGACTCCCAAATATTCATGTTTATTTTTTGTGCATATATGATTAATATGATTTGTATAGAATGTATCTCAAAATTTCAGGTAAATCCAATTTTGATGGTAAATGTTCTTTGATGAATCTGCAGCCCAGGTATGTGGTGAATCAGGTAACCATAGGGGATTATGACTGCCCAAAAAGAGTGTCCAAGTTTTTAAGTGATCTCTATGCGGCTTTTCGTATTCTTAATCTCCGGAATGACTTCCTTCGGAAAAGATTTGATGGTAAGAGTTGAAGACTTGTATGTTTCAATAGATGCCACAATAGATTATGACAGAATTTACTTGTGCTGCGAATATGGTTTTAAACTTTTATCTAACAATACTTGCTTGATATCGTATAATTCTATCAAAGCATAGATGCACTTAAAAAATTATGTGATGTCTATCTAGTTTGAGAGTTATCCAGAAACAGAAGGATACAGTAGCTTTACTGTTGTACCACCCATTGTGTGGAAAAAGATTTCAAATACTTTATATTATACAACATTTTAAAATAAGACAAACCCTAACATCCTTTCAATACATATTTGCTACAATCTCCAAGTCATCATTTTTGAACTTCTAGCAAAATGGTCTTCCTTGCAAAAGAGTTTAGCTTTTTCTTATTCCAGGAGTTAAGGTCCTTCTCCTCTTTATGTCCTCTTCCGTAGGTACATAATCCTATAGGATTGAGCATGAGAACCGTCATACTTGAAGGCCTACGTGTCCATCTACTTCTTTACTTTGTGTTTAAAATTGCATAAGTAGAGACGTAAGAGGATAAGACCTTTATAAATGCATAGCTGACTTTTTAAACTTTTATTTAGATCTGATATGAAGATATAGTTATGAATACCAGTGCGGTAGACATGCCTTGATGGGGAGCTTGTGAAAATATTTCCCTCTTTTTTGGTGCTAATTTAACCATGATAGTTATTATTTGATGTGGCCCAAAGTCCGGTTATACTGTACTATGCTCGGATGTTTTGGATGTGACTCTATGTCAAATGGGTGAGTTGACTCCATGTTGTCTGTCGCAAGACAAAACCTCTGTTTTGTGATTCTTGATTGAGAATCCAACTGCAGTGACTGCTTTTCCGAAAATGAGCGATATTTTGTGGGCATAAGTATCAGATCCGCCCTTCAACATTTTTTTATTGGTCTGTGACTATGCTGGGGATGCAAACTTCAGAAGCAGTCAAACTGGTCCTGCCAACTTCAGCAGAAGTCAAAGAATTACTGGTATTGAATATACTTCACTCGCATTGAAGTCCATGAGATTGTAACATTCATGCACAATTTTGCAGATAGCATCAAGCCTGTTCCTGCTCTGATACAAATTGTAAAAACAGAATTGACAAAGAATTTCAACATGTCATATATGTCTCTATTTCATAAAGCTCACTTACACAAGGAATTTATAGTCTGGATAAGTTTTCTTTAATCTAAGACTGAACCAACAGTCAACTACATGAGCCATACAACTATATCACCCCCACCTAATATTCATGGTGTCATGCCAACAACCCTATCTAACAGTCTCATCACAACTACTGATTGCAGTCACTTAGCCAATCACTTGGCTAATATTCAATAACAAGAAGTAGGAATTATACCCAACAGTTTTACTGTGGTTGTTGTTGTCAGTTTTTGTAACAGCGTCTTTATATATTGTAGTACTTACATAAATATTTTGGTAGTGTCTAGAATCCAGGCAACTGGTGGTTTGACTCCATATTGTCTGAGGCAAAAGATAACCATTGATGTTTAAGTTATTGTTTTTCGTCTCTGTTGTGCCTATTGATCTTGTCTGGTATAATCTGTTGGAGGGAAATATCACCAGCAATTAACCATGGGAGGGGAGATATCCTGTAGTGAGAAAGAACTTAAACCTGCATATGTGAAGACCTTTATATCATTTTTCTTCTAAAAATGTATAGATAGAGATTTATCCAAATGCATAGATAATTCTTGTACTTATTCTTTTGATGTTTCATTATCATAAAGCATGATATGCATCACAGTATCATAAATATTAGTAGGGCATAATACCTATGGCATTGAGAGGCCTTGTTGCAGTCTTTCAACCCCTTGCAAATGTTAGTATTTTTAGGTGAAAACTGTAAGTGTTTACACCATGTTTTGGGGTGCTTCATAAGATTTGGGGTACATGGTGTATGTTCATCCCCTAGATAGTCGAAGATGGATTGGTGCATGGGAGATGGCCTGTGATGGATTTTCACAGTTAGGATGGCTTGGTTGGTGATTGCTTGACCTCAGATGGTTGCTTTCTTGCTATTCTTTCCTTAGGTATTGAAGTTCTCTTCACAGGGTGGTGAATTCTCTTAATTGTGACCACATGGAGAGTTCACTTGGTTGGAGGACGCGCCACTTGGGAGGAGGATCATTGTGCATCTTGGAGGAGGGCATTAGGCCATAGATGGCATGGGCTTTCCTGCATTCCTATTCAGAGGCTTGGAGTTGGCTTGCGGATTCTTGGGTATGTTAGTTTTTGATAGCTCGGTGGCACTCCTGCATCAGGTGCCTAGGTGCAGGGGTCATTAACTTGGAGTCTCATTTATATTCTTAAAGTGACTTTAGTAATGTGTTTTTTATTAAAGTTC
>LPNX010892746.1:530732-547783 GCA_001517045.1 Pseudotsuga menziesii | reverse complement strand
ATCGAGGAGGTGTATTGCTGCACAGAAATCGAGGAGAGGTATGGCCTGCATTTAATGCTGTACGGCTGCATTTATTTGCACAGAAATCGAGGAGAAGTACGGCTGCATTAATTGCTGTACGGCTGCATTAAATTTCTGTACAGTCTGGCACAGAAAATCGAGGTGCTGTATGGCTGCATTAAATGCTGTACGGTCTGGCACAGAAATCGAGGCAGAGTTGCTGCTGGTTTTGACACATTTTTCGAGAAGAAAATAGCACGGAAACCGAGACAGATTTCTGGGTTGAAGATAAGTTGATTTTTGATTGTAAAAATTGATGTATGATTTTTCCTGAATCTCAATAAAATTTCTCTTGCATGCTGGTTTTCCCCAGGGGTTGAGGGGGTTTTTCCAGGGTCTATTTTGACCAAAATACAGTGTCTTAAATGTGTTTTACAGTCTGCTGCTATTTGTGTTTTTCCGCTGCTAAATGTGCTTTATAAACAGTATATCAGCCTACAGGATAGTTCCATTGAATGGTTAATTAATGTGCTTGATTGTGGTTTACTGTTGAGGCCTGATATTGATGGTTTATGAAGTGTTTGACAAAATCTGTAAGTGAACAGAGGTCTGATTTTTTAATAGGGTAGTGACAATGTTCTTGCCAAGAGAAACTAACCCAATGGAGTAGGTTTCTTAGGAGGATCAATAGAAGCCATGGAGGCTTGTGATGGAGACATTTGGACTTACCCTTGTGTAGCTACAGTTTCTTGGATCCCTTTTTGTGCATGACATCACCTTGGAGCATGAGACATTTATTTTGGACTCTAGTGTCTCAAATGTGTTGGCGTACATGAGCTTGTAGTAGGTTGCTTGTGAGGGCTTGAGCCCACATAGTATTGTTGACCTTTGTTACCTCTCAATAGAGGAAGGAGAGAGTCCACATTCGTTATCATCATTTTTGCATGTCGTATCTTTGTACTTAGCTTCTTGGAGGAAGTCACTAGGGTTACCTCATGAATCCTAGGTGGAGTTATGAAGTCGAGGAGACGTCTTCAGTTGGAGTTTTCTCTCGTGATTAGGGTTTACTCTTGTGGAGGAGGCGTCTTCATTTTGGAGCTTGCTCTTGTGGAGGAGACGTTGGTGATGATCACTATTCTTTCTCTCTCTTAGCTCTTCACATGTACTTGATCGATCTCTCACTTTTGGAGTTGCTAGGATATATTGGTCTACTTGGAGTATCTTGGTGGTCTAGCGTTAGGGTTTATACCTTGAAGATTATGGTATTGAGATAAAATCGTAGGGTACATTTGTTGGAGAAGAAAAAGAGGAGAGGATGTCTCACCTTGGGTGATGTGTTGGAGAGATTCTTGCATATTAGACCTCCTTGGTTGAGGTAGGGTTTTGTTGACTTGCCCTAGATAGGGTTTTGGAGAGCTAATGGATTTGTACTGGCCTTAAGAGAAGGCTATGGTATGTACATATACTTCATCTTGAGTATATAAAATAAAGTTTTCGGCTGTCCATAACTTGTGCAATTTCCAGATTTGATTTTCAGCAATATATGTTCTTTATGCATTGTTATTTATAGCCTTAAATGTTTTTCTGAGTTGACCTTAGTAAAACAACAATTTATTAGGTGACTTGACACCTAATTGAAGAATACAAGGTGCTGTTTTATCTGCTGTTATATTACTGTAATAACTGTTGTAAAAGAGGATTTCCAGAGCTGGTTTATAAGGGATAAGTTGCACTGGAAGGGATGGAGCTTATCCATATTGTTTGGTGTCTTTTCTCCCTGGATTGCCTAGAATCTTGGATTGTTTGGGAGTGAAATGTTGTATTCTTTCCATTGTTGTTTTATATGCTATTTCACAAAATCCTTTAAAGGCTGGAAATTCACAAGCTTGAGATTTTGGAAACCTCTAGTCAAGGAGGTGAAATTTCTGTTATGCATTAATCTATGGAAAACATGAAATTTTAACATCGTATTAGAGCTTGTAAGAGGTAGCTTAACATGGTATTAGAGCTTGTATTTTAACATTGATCTTGAGTAAGAGAGAGCTTGTATTCCAGCTAGAGGTTACCTAGGGAAGCTACTTAACTTTGTTGAGGTTGTTGGGTGTAGTGTTTTAAAACTTGGACGACTTAGACTCGTTCAAGTTGATGGATTTGACCCTTTAGGGTACGAACTCGGTCTTCAAACATTGACTTCGTCCATGAGCCTTCTAGTTATTGATTGGAGAGGTGTGATGCCTTGATGGAGGATGCTGTTGAGTTTGATTCCAGAGTTGCAGATAATGGGAGTATTATAGAGTACATAGACAAGGATTTTGGATTCTCTCAGACATAGGGAATTTTCCTTTGATGATATTCTTACTTAAGGATTCTCTTGGGTTGAGGGAGTTGGCCTAGTTTAGCATAAGTTTAGTTGCCAAAGGATTTAAGGTGCATGAGAGGTGTTATAGTTTGAGTTATCATGTGTGATTAAAGCCCCAAAGAACAAGGCTAGTTCAACTATAGCCTAGAGATGTTACCCTCTATCACCTTAGTAACTACCTCCCTACACATTTTAAGTTGGCTCTTCTCCAACCAAGGGGGGATTCCTTAATGATAGGACCACCTAGGCTTTGAGTGAAGAGAAAGGTGAAGAAAATGCTTAGAAAAATGGGTCTTTGTTGTAGTATCAAAAAATAAAAGGGGTAATGGAAGGACCAAGAGACTAGTGCCAGCCCAACAACGACGAATGGAGTTAGTCCAACAAAGGAAAAAAGGAGTGAAGGAGCTAGTCCAAAGAGGGTTAAGAATTCCACAGAAGCATGTCATAAATAACACTTGAAAATTTGAAGTTTTAATGGAAGGACTACCAAGCATGACATAAGGTCCTCTAAAGTGTTAAGGTTTTAGGATTTTTCAAAAAATTTAACTAGTGCAATAATGCAAATCAAGTACCTAGAAGTAAAAGTACAAAAGTGACACAGATCTAGATAATAAAATAATCTTCATCTCTTTCAACTTTAACACTCCCAAAGGCCCCTGTGGTAAAGTTGAAATATACAATAGCAATAACCAGTAGAACAACATTAGATTAAACAAGACAAATAACTAACATCAATAAAAGATCTAACAGAGAGAAAGTTACTAGTTTAGACCTTCCTTGTACTCGAATATCTTCTCAAATAAGACCTCGCCTTTTGAAGACAACTCACTAAGGAATAGTGGACATACCTGAGAGAGAGATAGATAGCTAGATGTAGGGAAGAGTTAGACAAATACATACCTCAAGGTGTTTGTAATGTCCCCTTCCAACTAAACCACCCTGAGAACACCTGTTCAGTGTTAACCTATCTTATTCCCATAGGTTTGAGTGGGTCTTAAAGAAAAGGGAATAACTGAGGACTGATAGCACTAGGAGTAGAAAGGTACATCAATTCAGTATTATTAAGTCATCAGTGTAGAAAGAAGGCCATCAGAGTTCATATCCTAAAGCATGCAGAGCATGCAGGCCTTGTTTAGTCAGTATTAAAGTCAACATCAAATTAGAATTGCATGCATGCAAAAGTGAAGCATAAACCCTAAAAGTGACATGCAAACCCTAAAAGCATATGAAAATATATTTAAGAAGGGTTATGGGACTAAAGGAGGTATCTATTGTTATTGTTGATTGATTTTGGAGTTTCGAGCAGCAGCACAGCGTGCAACCGCGACAGTTGGGGTTGGAGATGGTGTCTTCAGCTAGCGAGGGTTCGGTAGTGAGATATCTGCCTTAGTCTCTTATTGGGATAGATCATCTAGGTTTATCCATTGCATCCATCATATACTACAATATTCGGAGATCCAACACATTCTGAAGGGTTATTAGTAGATCCATGTTTTGCAGTCGGAAGTAGCAAGGAAAACACAGAAGGATTTGCTGGGACCACAAAACCCAGTCTTTGCTCCACATGTCAGCTTCCTTTTTCTCAACAGGCCTATCCTACGGTATGCAGTGATTATCAACCATCAGTTTGCTCACCTGGAGCAGCTATCAACCAAACAGATCAGTTGGGGGCGTGAGCAGCAGAACTGCCAATCAATTCTCTAGGGCACTTCGAGGCAGCCAAACCTCCGCATGTGCCAGTCCATCTCTCTGGCATCAGCAGACAGACAAGCTCAGAACGTTTCAGCCTGAACGGACCTCTCCTCCTACAAAAACGTCACCTTCAGTCTGGAGGGTGCTTACGATACTGCGGGGCGACAACACCGGAGGAAAAGAGCATTATTAGACCACCCATCCGGATCCTTATGCATGCAACGATCTCTGGAGTCATTATCAGCTGGAATATCAGTGGTAAGTTTTAATTTCTCTCTGCAAAACCCTAACCCTAATTCAGCTATATTTTAGGGCATTTTTGCATGGCAAGTTTGCATGCACAGTTATTTTACAAAGCTGTATGAGATTGAGTGTGCAGGTCAGCACTATCATAGAACATTAGAGAATATCAACATTTGGGATATTACAGTGGTATTAGAGCATGTTCCTTGCCAGCTGTGGGCTTGGACATGAGAAGTAGATGAATATAGAAGAGGACACTTTTGTAACCTATAGGAGAAGGAAGAGTAGGTACACAGAGGAATTTGAGGATATCCAGCTAGAAAATACCAACTCAGACATGGACCCAACAGGTATACACTCTGATAGGGGAAAGGGAACAGGAGAAGATGAGGACAAGATGGAGTTTTGCAACCTAGTAAGCACATTACAGGACCTAGCCAAAGGGCAAAAGGATGTACTTAATACAATGAACAAATTGTCGGTGAAACCAGAACCAAGTAATAACAACACACCTCTCATCAATAGATAGAGGGTCCACAACCAGTAGTGGGAAGCATGCATACACCAATATGCAAAACACACCCCACATATATAACAGACCTTCCAACAGGTCTACTATGCCTCACTTCCTGGCTGATGCAGTAGCAGGACTAGTTATGCCAGCAAAGCCTAGTGAACCATTTGGAGCGTACTTGTAGGAGTATAGGGACTTGGGAGATGAATTCCATTCAGCCATGACTTTCTCAGATTTTTGCAACATGAAAAGCAGGAACAGGCCAAGAGGGTTCAATAGAGCATTTAATCAGAATTTTGAGTTGCAACGCACATTGGGGAGACTGACTATCCCCAACTTTGATGGGACATCCAATTGTTCAGCCAGGATTTGGGTACATAAGTTAGACACCTACTTCCAACTTGACCCCATGACAGAGACAGATGCAATCAAGTTGACTACTTTACATTTAGACGGGGAAGCACATGAGTGGTACCACGGATAGGTGACATTGGGTCACAAAATTATTACTTCCTACAGTGACTTCACACAAAGGCTCATGGAGCGCTTTAATAAGGAGGACCCAAAGATTCATTTCAGGGATCTTGCGCAGCTCAAGCATACAAGCAGTGTCAAGACATTTATATCCGTATTCCAGAGAGTTTCAGTTATGGTATCTGACATATCAAAGAGTCGGTTGATTATGCTATTTACGGAGACACTATCCGAGCCACTTCGTAGATGGGTGAAAACCTACAGGCTAGTTACTTTGCAAGATGCTATCAGTAGGACTCTGGACCTACAAGATTCTGTACCAAAGAACAAGCAACCACAAAAAACTACCAGTCTCCCGGAAAACAAGGAAAAACCTACCCATCTTCCAGAAAATAGGGAAAGGATAATCCCACAGAGGGAATGGTTAAACGAGGACACACGATGAAACTTGAGAAGGAAAAACTTATGTTTTGCTTGCAAAGAACCTTGGGTACCAGGCCACAGATGTATGGGTAAAGGGAAAGTACACCTCAACGAGGTACTTCCAGATAGCAGTGAGGAAGATGAGTCGGAGCAGAAACCGGATGGAGAACTACATAGTATAGAATTGGAACAGTTACCATAGAGAGCCACTATTGCTACCCTCACAAGAGTCCCCACCTTCCATACTATCAAGATCAGGGGAAGTATCCGGGGACAACGTGCCATTGCTTTGATTGATGGTGGGGCCACCCACAACTTTATAGATGTTTCTTGGGTAGAGAGGAAAATATTTCCCATTGAGGACTTTGAGGGCTTTACCGTTTTCATGGCTGGCAATCACAGGATGAAATGCACACAGAGGATACCTCAGTTACAGGTACAGCTTGGGAATTATACATTGGTGGACGACTTTTATGTGGTAGATGTGCCAGACATGAGCATTGTTTTGGGAGTACAATGGCTGTACTCAATTGGGAAATACTCAACCAACTACCAAACATTAGAGATGGAGTTCTTGGCAGCAGATGGGAAGAGGGTAGTCCTAAGGGGAATGCCCAATGAAGCTTCAGGGTCAGCCACAACAAAGGAGATGACCACCGTATTCAGGCATGGGGTCAAGACTCGCACAAGGAAATGGCCAACTCCAACACATAAGAAGTCAAGGAAGGAACAGTGGTGTGTGAAGGGCTTTTTGGGTAGACCTCCAGACAGGTAGTATGAGCCCTAGGGGATTTGTACAAGGAGCCAAAACTAGCATGTTCGATCCTCACAGGTATTCTAGAAGATACAAGGAGGGAATATATAGTAGGGATGAAAAGAAGCACCAATTCGAAGGAAAAGAAGGGCCACCCAACAACGGAATAAACTGGTTGATAAAAATGGACAAGAAGAGACAGGTACAAATGATTCAGTATATTGGTCGGAGATTGCTTGAGGACAAGCAATTTCGAGAGGGGAGGACTGTAATGCCCCCTTCCAACTAAACCACCCTGAGAACACCCGTTAACCTATCTTATTCCCATAGGTTCGAGCGGGTCTTAAAGAAAAGGGAATAACTGAGGACTGATAGCACTAGGAGTAGAAAGGTACATCGATTCAGTATTATCAAGTCATCAGTGTAGAAAGAAGGCCATCAGAGTTCATATCCTAAAGCATGCAGAGCATGCAGGCCTTGTTTAGTCTGTATTAAAATCAACATCAAATTAGAATTGCATGCATGCAAAAGTGAAGCATAAACCCTAAAAGTGACATGCAAACCCTAAAAGCATATGAAGATCTATTTAAGAAGGGTTATGGGACTAAAGGAGGTATCTATTGTTATTGTTGATTGATTTTGGAGTTTCAAGCAGCAGCACAGCATGCAGCTGCGACAGTTGGGGTTGAAGACGGTGTCTTCAGCTAGCGAGGGTTTGGTAGTGAGATATCTACCCTAGTCTCTTATTGGGATATATCATCCAGGTTTATCCATTGCATCCATCATATACTACAGTATTCGGAGATCCAACACATTCCGAAGGGTTATTAGCAGATCCACGTTTTGCAGGCGGAAGTAGCAGGGAAAACACAGAATGATTCGTTGGGACCACAAAACCTAGTCTTTCCTCCGCATGTTAGCTTCCTCTTTCTTAGCAGCCCTATCCTACGGTATGCAGTGATTATCAATCATCAGTTTGCTCACCTAGAGCAGCTATCAGCCAAACAGATCAGTTGGGGGCGTGACCAGCAGAACTGCCAATCAATTCGCTAGGGCACTTAGAGGCAGTGAAACCTCCGCATGTGCCAGTCCATCTCTTTGACATCAGTAGACGGACAAGCTCAGAAAGTTTCAGCCCGAGCGGACCTCTCCTACAAAAATGTCACCTTCAGTCTGGAGGGTGCTTACGGTACTGCGGGGCGGTAACACCGGAGGAAAAGAGCATTATTAGACCACCCATCCGGATCCTTATGCATGCAACGATCTCTGGAGTCATTATCAACCGGAATATCAGTGGTAAGTGTTAATTTCTCTCTGCAA
This sequence comes from Pseudotsuga menziesii, assembly GCA_001517045.1. Classification (NCBI taxonomy): domain Eukaryota; kingdom Viridiplantae; phylum Streptophyta; class Pinopsida; order Pinales; family Pinaceae; genus Pseudotsuga; species Pseudotsuga menziesii. Next base: position 540,004 of record LPNX010892746.1, on the reverse strand, counting down.
AACCTTAACCTTAATTTAGCTATATTTCAGGGCATTTTTGCATGGCAGGTTTTCATGCACAGTTATTTTGCAAAGCTGTATGAGATTGAGTGTGCAAGTCAGCACTATCATAGAACATTAGAGAATATCAGCATTTGGGATATTATAGTGTTAACCGAAGTAGTTTAGAAATGAGGATGAAACTTCAAACCCTTGCTGCAATAAATGAAAGTCCTTTACGACAGTCATATATTAAGCAAATAACAATTCCTTACAAATGTGTAGAGGCAACCTTAACCCATACTCTAGCACCCTCAGACTGTGGCACACTTTATACATAGTAGCAACCTCAAGGAGGCTGTAAACACCCTCTAAATAGGCTCGACCTGCTACAGTAGGTTAAACAAAAATCACATCAGCCCAACAAAGGTTAAGGCTTAGTCTACAACAACCCACAAGGTCCTGCTTCACCCTACAACAACCCACAAGGTCACGACTCACCTCCAAGCATCCCACAAAGGTTGTGGCTCATCCTACAAAATCCCACAAGGTCACGACTCACCTTCGAACAGTCCACAAAGGTCACGACTCAAATCCAAGCATCGCACAAAGATTCACAGTTTGGCTTAGTATCCCAACAAGGGTTATGGTCTAGTCTACAACAGAAACAAGGGGCACAGTTCAACTTAGCATCCCAACAAGGGTTACGGCCTAAATCCTAATGCTAGGAGGTCAACAATGGTCACTAAGAAGGCTTCAACAGTCATGACCTAGCCTAGCAGACTTCAAACATTCACGCCTATCCTAGCAGGCCTTAAACAATCAGGACCCAGCCTAGCAAGCCTTAAACAATCATGATCCAGTCTAGTAGGCCTTAAACAGTCACAGATCAACCCTAGCAAGGGTCGAAACAGTCACGACTCAACCCAACAAGGGTAACATGGTTCATGGTTCAGTCCAGGAAGCCCTTGCTGGCTGAGAGTAGGTAAAGGCTTGCTCATAAACAATAGAATTAAGGGCTAGGTAGTGGCCCAATAAAAAAGAGACTTTAGTAGTAGCAAGAACATTAAATGTCAAGCCAAAGAGCATTACCAAACCCTAGATGTCAAGCCAAGGAGCAACAACAACGGACAGTCAAAGAATCAGATCTCCAATTTTCTGTTGTCAAGACACATAAATGAAAGTTTAGGACTTGAATTTATAACCTTGAAAGGTCTTCTACTTCTTTCTAACCCTAGCTTTTACGAGTGTTACATAAAATAATATCATGTTAACTTAGGATAGGATACCAAAGGCCAAAACGTTATACAAGATAAAAACAATAATGTTAAGTCATCATAGCAAAAGGGTCAAGGTACCACAATCAATATGGACGCCAAGACCAATAAGAGAAACACAAGACCACAAGTGAACAGGAGGGGTCACAACAAAGTGGGAAGACAACCCCTTCATCCACAAGATCGAGGTGTACCTACAAAGTGGGAAAACAACCCTTTTACACACAAGACCAAGGTGCCAACTTTTACTTTCTCTTTAAAGGTATATAGTCCATAAGTGTTCCATACAATAACTAGGAGTTTTATCATCACCATATAAGGAAGGTCGAAATTGGATGATGTGATCCTCTGTTCTTCTAGACTGCTCGTAAAGGTTAAGTGCTAGTTGAAGAACACATGAACAATAATAAGAGGGGGGTGAATAAGTATTGTAGATTTTACCAAATTAAAATTTCTGGACTGATCTAACACCAAATTAATTTTCAGCTCTCAACTTAATAAATCCAATGTATAACAATTTATACAAGAAATGAATTTTCAAATCTGAGTATACTTATAGATGTAAATTTACATTCGAGGTTTGTGCATCAACATAGAGTATGTAGACCAGTTGCAACTGGTGTTTTGGGGGCTTCAACCTTAAAAGAATTGCTTTAAGCTTCAACTGAAATTATATGTTCAGGCTGCAACCTGAGTATATGAGATGCTCCCTGGCTCCACCATGCCTTATATAACAGAATTCCTTTTCAACCTTCAAAATATTTCTTCCATTGAATTGTAGCTTTTACCCAAAAAATTCACAAGACAAAATTCATCTAACTGCACCTTCGTCTGCTGCACCTTATCTTTACATCAAAATGCATCTACATCAAAAATCACTTCTCACTTTTCTATTTATATAGAAATTCTCTTCAAAACAAGTCATTAGGACAACTTATAAGTTATAAATGTTGTTTTAAAATAAAAAAATCCTCTTTCTTAGGAAGGCTGACCTGGGTTGAGGTTCTCACACTAAACGAGTCCCACGTCACTATTTAATAATTCTAGAAGTTAGTTAAATATATCCTCACTCAATCCATTAACAATACAGTGCATTCCAGATGTTTGTGGGTAGTTTTCCAAGCCCTGCGGGCATTTTTCATCCTTTCACACCTGCTGCAGGAATCCAAATATTCTCCCAAAGCATGCGGGCATTTTTATCCTCTGGATGTATTTTCTTCACATAATTTTTTTATTATCTTATGCATGCATTTTTGTCTTCTGTAGACATAGTTTGCGGGCATTTTGAGACCCTGCGGGCATCTCTTTATGATCATGCAGGCATCTTCATCATGCATGGGTTGCGGGCATATGGTATGGGCATTTTTCTTATGAGTTGCAGGCATTTTCTTTCTGCTTGTGGGTTGCTGTGGGCATTTCTTCCTTTTGTATTTCAAAACCTTAACCTTCCAGCTGGGTTAGTATTCCGTGTTGACATCAATGCCAACTCGAACTTCCAACATTGGTGACATCATCAAGGGCTGGCCACTCCCTTGAGAAACAACCTAGCAATAACCATTTAGGAGAAGAGGATCTCACACATCAACACATTGATCAACTGACCAAGATCCACTTGGTTAACTGACCAGGTATGCACTTGCAGGAACTGCTTGGTCCCAGACTAGGAATTTGCCTGGTTCTAGACATGAAGTCTCTATCTCAACCTACAGGATCTGCTTGGTCTCGGTGACCAAGAAACTGTTTGGTACCAAACCATAATACTCTAGAGACATATAGGGCCCCTAGCCACATGCTAGGGACTTTTCCATGGCATTAACCTAGTTAACTAACTAGGGTGCCATCCTCCTCGAGAAAGGGTCTCGCAGCTGCATTATCTTTAACACTACCTTTCAACAAGAGAGGCATTCTCAACAACACTAAGCTTGTCTCAGAAGCACTTAGAATTTGACAGAGGCTTAGTCAACACATCGGTAAATTGTCTTCTTGACAACGCATACGACACAATGTACCTGGCATAGTGATACTTCCTCTTGATGTATTTCGACCTGTCATAGAGCACAAGATTTTCTGAGAGCTCCAAATTACTCTAGATTGTTAGCAAGAAGCTTGATCTTTATAGATCCACTTGGAAGTTATAACTAATTTTCATTGATAGTTGAGAACCACTTTCCACACGTCATTTAACATCTTCACATTTTCCAAACCTGATGTTTGGCTTCCTCCTCATAAATGGAGGACTCTGAAACAATGATGTGGCTCATCTGAGATATCAAACTAGAGCAATCATGAAACCTCTCAATAGGCTTCTCAAAGAGATAAACTGAAGACTCCATGGCCTCCTCCCTCTGCTCATCTGAGAGAGATGACTCATGGACTGGGCTTAGTTCCATGTCCGTTTCACTGGGAGGCTCTTTGAATAACTTTCTCAAGGGAAATCACATCTTTACTTTGCAATCCCATTTGGTTGAGGATTGAGGAGCATAATTGGCTTCCTCTTGATTTATGAACTTATCAATTGCTCCACTCTAATAAGGAATAAATCATCAATAACAAATACCTGGAAGATTCTCATTTTCTAACTCTATGCTAACACCTGGGAGGATGAACATCTAGTATAGCTGATCCTGCATTCTGTGGAGCCTCTTACTACCTCTGTACCTAAGCACTCATCTCCCTCTGGAATTGTGCATTTAACTCGAGCATAAACAAGATCTATAGACTTAATCAGAGCAAGTCACATCATCCTCCTCTTGTGGATCTTTCCTACAAGTTAAATTCAATTCGATAGTCAACAATACCCAACGTCAGTTTCACATAATGACATAGTCTTATCATTCATTCATACACTAAGCAACTGTCTTGATGCCATAAAGAGCATATCAATCTCATATATGCAACATGTCATTATAATACAAAAAATCAAAATAAGTTGGGATAGGATGTCCTCCCTCTTTATATCCGCCCTTATGCAAAGTCATAGTGAACATCTTGATCTTGTCATCATACTGGACATGTACTTCTAAAGCGTGCAATGGCATCAACATGATATCATCCTCATGCAGTATCAAACATACATTAGTACAATCTAGGTTAGATCATAACCCTAGATATGAGAAATGCGGTCATGATGATTTCATACATGGATGAACTCTAAACTTCTTTGCACTTGCAAACTCAGATTACATTGATCAATGCTCTCAAAACTCTTTCATAACAAAAATGATCAAACTAGAAGGTGTTATGATCATGAAGGCCCATGATTGGTAAAGATCAAGTCAAGATCTAAACACACAAAGAGTTTGTTTGGTTCCTTACTCACCTCAGAAATACATACCTTAGATAAACCTTCTAGGAATGGTAGTCATACTTGACATACCTCTTTAAGGGAACAAGTCCACAACCTACTAGTTCCATCATTTCTTTTCTGATGTCATATGAACTAGCAGCAACACTGGCACATCTTTTATTTCCAGCCAACTAATACTTTTATGTGGCCATCCAACTCTAATCCCCCTTGTGGCCAAATGTTCAAACCCTTCTTGCCAACTTGATGAACTTTTGCCAACAAACTTCTGAGATCAAGTTAGTACTCACAACCTTAACTTAGGATCTATGTAGACTCTGATAGGCTACAACGTCAGAGTTAGCTACAAACCCTATGCTCTGAAACCATGTTAAAGTTATAGGATTTTTCAAAAAATTAACTAAATTGTGCAATAATTCAAATCAAGTACCCAGATGTAAAAGTATAGCAGTGACAAAGATCTAGATAATAAAATAATGTCCATGTCTTTCAACTTTAACTTTCCCAATGGTGAAAAATTTGGAACCCCAACATGGTTTCAAGTTTAGTTCACTGCATGTAGTTTTCCCAAACCCCAACATGCATAATCATATAGAACTTAAAAATTTTGACTTTTGCTTGAAACACATGGAACTCTTTCAACATAAACAACTCAGAAAAATTTATGGCAGTCTACTTATCCTACTCAAAATTTTTATGATAGCCAACATACGAAATTTATGATTTAGAAATTTGACCAATAAGATCCAGGAAAACCCCAAAGGGAAAACCTGTTTCAGAGAGATTTTTATTTCTTTAGAGACAATTTATCATCAAATTACAGCAGTACTTATCTCATTTTTCATCTCGAAAAATGTGCCACAAACATGTTAACAACCTGCTGTACGAACTCCTCGAAAACTGTGCCACACGTGTGATTGTACAACCTCGATTTCTGTGCCTATATGTTGCCTTGAAATCTGTGTTGTACAGACTACTGTACGAACAACATTAATTGCTGTACCTGCCTCAANTCCTCGAAAACTGTGCCACACGTGTGATTGTACAACCTCGATTTCTGTGCCTATATGTTGCCTTGAAATCTGTGTTGTACAGACTACTGTACGAACAACATTAATTGCTGTCCCTGCCTCAAAATGCATGCTGTACAGGCTTCCTGTAATCTTCCTCGAAAACAGTTCCTAGCTCCTCAATTTTTGTGTTAGTATAGCCTGCAATAAATGCTGGTACGACTGTAAATTTTCTTTTTGAGATTCAAACTAGGTCTAAAAGAATATTTAAATTGTTTACTGAAATAACCACACACATGAACTTCTTTACTAGTATGCAACAGAATATAAATAATTGAGAACCATTTACAACATCAATCATATCAATAGAAACGGCACAGTCTTTTTGCGTATAAACCCCCGGACAAAACCCAAGATGGGACAACCGGTACAGTAGTATGAGAGGATATTTTATTAAGAAAATATGGAGATTTTACAATATCAGAAATGTCGATTTATGCCCTAGATAGCAAAATCGAATCACTCCAAAATTCACTGAGAAAAACCTGGAAGGTGGGCACAGTTCCCAAAGCAGTTGTACGACCTGCTGCTGTACTGTCTGTACGGAATCCGTACGACTTGCTATACGGATCTGTACGAATGTACGGTTTGTACGACCTGCTGTTGTACGACTGTACGATCTGCGTTCTATACGACTGTACGACCTCCATGTTGTACGATCCCTCTGTCGAATCCTCTTGTCTCTCTCCTTTGCAAATTTGGGCTGCCTTCCTGAATTACTGCTCCTTCGTCTTCTTCGCCAAAATTCTCTCTCTCTCACACTTCTTTTCCTCCGTCTTTGTCGTAATGCAACTGTATCCTCTCCACCAATTAATCTTTCTTTTATAACTCAATGCTAAGAAAAACCCTAATTTCACTTTTTCATAAAGCCAATTAATAATTAGATCACTTTAATTTATTTTCCAAAGTAAAGTTAGGAAAAGTAAATTAAATACAATTGGCTTCCTGATTTAAGTCTTTTGTATGCAAGGACACATGTATGCAGGAAGACCTTCCTTGTTGTCACTTTCTAACACTCCCACTCAACGAGGAAGGGATTCTGTAAGAACCCCAACTTATCCTTGAACTTCACAAAACTGTGAATGCAAAGTGCCTCGGTGAAAATGTATGCCACTTGCTCATTTGTTTGTGTGTACTTTAACCGGATGGTTCCTCTCTGAACACAATCTCTCAAGAAGTTGTACTGGATGTCTATATGTTTGCTCTGGTCATGGAACACTAGATTTTCAGATAGCTTGGTGCCACTCTGATTGTCACAGCTAATTACTGTAGCCTCTAGCTCACACTCTAACAAAACCCTGAAAGTAACTTCCTTAGCCACATACCCTCACAAGTAGCCATGCTGGCTGCCATGTACTCAGCCTCGGCGGAGTTCAATGCAACTGACTCTTGCTTCCTGCGGAACCAAGAAACAACCCTTGATCCAACGCTGAAACAACAACCTGAAGTACTCTTCCGGTCCTCTACACATCCTGCCCAATCAGCATCTGTGAAACCTGCTAACTGTACACTCCCCCTGCGCTCATAAACCAACCCATATTCCACTGTACCTTTGATGTAATGAAGTATGTGCTTCGTCGTTGTCCAATGCACTCTTCGAGGGTCCACCATGAACTGACTCAAAGAGTTGACTACAAAGTTGATGTTTGCCCGAGTGTTGACCAGATACATAAGTGATCCGATAAGCTGACGATACCAGGTTGTGTCAATTTCGTCTGACCTTGATGCATCAATCTTCCTTCAGTTGGAAACTAGAGGTATGGCCATAGGCTTGCAGTCTTCCATCATGGATCTCTTCAAGATCTCTACTGTATACTTCCCTTGTCCAGTGAAGAAGCATCCATCTCTTTGCCAAACCTCCAAGCCCAGAAAGTAATGCATCAACCCAAGGTATTTCATCTCAAACTCAACTGCAAGGTTGGACTTGCAGTCTCCAATCAACTTCTCATCTCCTGTAAGAAAGAGATCGTCTACATATAAGACCCTTATGAGAGGCACCTCACCTGTCAAGAAATACAGGTTGTGGTTAGCCTCACTCCGCTGAAATCCCATCTCCCGTAGATAACTATCTATCCTCAAGTACCATGCTCGAGGTTCCTGCTTGAGCCCATAAAGAGCTCTATGCAGCCTGCATACATGCATCTCCCTGTTCTCCACATCAAACCCCTCTGGCTGCTCAATAAACACCTCCTCTATCACTCCATTGAGGAAAGCAGTGTTGACGTCCATCTGATGGACTCGCTAACCTATCTGTGCTGCTACAGAGATAATGGTTCGAATAGAAGAATACCTGGCAACAGGGGCGAAGGTCTCCTCATAGTCAATACCCTCCTTCTGTGAAAACCCCTTAGCCACGAAGCGTGCCTCATACTTTTCTACGTTTTCGTCTGCAACATGCTTTACCCTGTAGATCCATCTGGATCCCACCACCTTTTTACCTTCAGGTCTTGGCACAATCTCCCATACCTGATTCTTCATGATTGAGTCATACTTCTCAACCATGGCCTATTGCCAGACATCATGTTGTGCAGCCTCCTCGAAACTTGAAGGTTTAGAGTTGATCAACTCTGTCATCAGTGCCATATAACTGAGTCTCAGTGGTGGTTTGCTCCGTCTCATGGAGCTCTATGGAGGATCCACCTGCCTGGAATCTTGAACTGTGGACTTGAACCACTTAGGCCTTGGCCTAGTGTTTACCTGCTGCGGCTGCTGGATATCCCTCTCTTGCTGCAACTCATCCTCCAAGTCAATGATTGAAGGATCCTGTCTACCTGACTCCCTCTGATTACCAAAACTCGTGCCTTGTGTCTGTACTTGTAACGGTACCTCTGGCTCCTCCAACTTGACCTCCGAAACCTGTGTTGGCTGCTGCTATGCTTATAAGTCCATAGATCTCCGTAAGGCCCTCTCCTCATCAAACTAGACATCACTACTCACAATGATCCTCTTGCGAGCAGGTATGTATACCCTGTATGCCTTCGAAGTCTCACTATATCCAACAAGTAACTCCTTCTCCCCAGACGGGTCCAACTTCTTCCTAGTGTCAACATGAACATGACAATAGTAGACACTCCCAAATATGTGAATGTGACTCACATCTGGCTGAGTGCCTGTGAATACCTCCTCAGGTGTCTTCCTCACCAAAGTTGTGTGGGGACACTTGTTCTCAATGTATACTGCAGTCATGAATGCCTTGGCCCAAAGGAATAGTGGTAATTGTTATTACATATATAGTTATCGGGCTACCTTATTCTATTTTTTTTATTCCAGTACACTTTTTGAGCCAGTTCCCTTACATATGAGATGCTGAGATGAGCATCCATGATGGATCACTATTTGATGATGTACTATAGTACTTTCCCATGCCATGATTGAGTCTCAGGACACTCAGATTTGAGGACTGACGTAGCCATTTATCCATTTATCCATTTACAACAAGTTCAACTCCTGAAGGAGGACAATAAGAATAGCTTCTAAAGTTGCACAAACTCCAACAAATAAGCACCTCTAAACGTAACTTACCCATTTGTGAGAGATTGCCATTTCCTGTGTTATTGCTTGTCCTGTTAAAGTTTGTGCAGCTGCGAGATCCATTCTCATAGAGGATGGTACCCTAGTCAGTTGACTATGATAGAGTAAGAC
>LPNX010892746.1:495031-530534 GCA_001517045.1 Pseudotsuga menziesii | reverse complement strand
TAAGACTTGGACGCCCCCCCGCCCCCTCGCCCCCCCTGAATTTCGCTAAAATTTGGGGGTGGTCTCCACACGTCCCCACTGTGCGTTTCCCCGCTCCCGCTCCCCCGCGTCCCGAAAACTTGGGGGAACATTGAGTAAGACCCTAGAAGGTACCCTAGGGCCCCCAGTAGTCTCCTGGGGTTCTTGGTCTAGGACCAAATAGGTTGATGCCATGGCAAAGCCCTTAGCATATGGCTAGGGCCCCTATATGCCTCTAGGGTATTCTGGTTTGGAACCAGGGACACGATGTCCAAGTAGAGCCTGCAGGTAGAGGCAGAGATATATTCTGGACTTGAACCAGGGACACGATGTCCAAGTAGAGCCTGCAGGTAGAGGCAGAGATATATTCTGGTCTTGAACCAGGGACATGATGTCCAAGTAGGTCCTGCAGGTAGCTGATCAACTTTCAGTGTGAGACTGAAACTTAGCTTAGTACTGGGAACCATTCTGTGAGAGAATGGAGGACCCAGTCAGGGTCCAAGGATTGATCAACCTGATTCAGTGTGACACTGAAACTCAGCGTAAGGCTGAAAGCCATTCATTAAGAATGGAAGATAATTATGTCCCCTCTCCTAATCGGTTATTGCTAGGTTGCTTCTCAAGGGACTGGCCACCCCTTGACGATGTCTCTAGTACCTAACCCTTAGGAGCAGTATTAAGGACAAAAGGATTGTACCATCCGTTTGGATCCTCCCCTTATACAGTGATGACAAAAGTATATATAAACATTGTACCTTGAGAGAGAAAAGTTCAAAGTCTTTAGTCCTTTTGATGAATGCTTGTCCACCTGTTTGGTTCACCCTAAATCTTATGGTTGTGTGGGTTATGGTCCCCTTGTTGACTTTTGGTCCTTTACCTTTCTTGGTCTTGGCACTCTTACTTGTGTGCACTTACTTGGTCCTGGCACTCTTACTTGTGTGTACCTTTGATTATGATGACTCCTACTTTATGGATTTTATTTGGTACACTATCCTAAGTGTATTTACCTTATGGTTGTACTAAAGGACCATTGGACCACTTATTGTTTATGATTTTATTAATTAAATCATTGGACCTTTTACCTTAACTTCTTGACCACTTTACTTTTGGTTTTATTGTTGACCACTTTATCCTATCCTAAGTCTTATATTTACTTTATGGTCTTATTAATAAAACATTTATGGTTTTATTAATAAAGACCCTTGGTCCATTTAATTTATCTTATCACCTTTGACCTTTGATTTTACCCTAAGATTTTTTATTAAAATCTTTGGACCATTTTTAACTTTGTCTAAACCTTATAAATTAAAGTTTTAAAGAAAGCATGAGCGTATTCAATCTTTTCTTGGTCTGCACCCGTCATACCTCAGCTACCTGTGTAATTCATACATGGATGCTTCTCTGAGTTTGAGTGTTTGTCTTGCACCTTCACACATCAGGCTCTCTGTGTCTGCATGCCTCCGTGACGTATTTCCATTGCGTACCCAGCCCGCGGCTCGTCCTTGAGTCCGCCGTCTTTTCATTGCGTGAACTCTACAAGCCCAGTCTGCGGCTCTTCCTTTGTCTCAACAATCTTTTATTCACAGGTTTATTTTCACCACTGTGCTCTCTGCTTGGTATCGTCGTGATTTTATCCTCAACCGATTTCATGATTAATTTTGGGCTCGATTTGGATGTGCGATTTATCTCTGCGATATTTGGTTCGCGGCTGTCTCCGTGATTTTGTTTGGGTGACCTCTGCGATTTGATTATTCTGTGATCTTTGGTGGCCATCATGACTCCTCACCGTGATTCCTCACGGACTCTGCTTGATCTCTGCGATTTGTCTTTTCAATGGCCTTAACTCTCGACCTGTCTCTACGATTGAACTCTGTGTGAGAGTGCTCTCGACCTGTCTCTGCAATTGACCTCTGTGTGACTTATTACGGACTTACCTCACGATCTATCCCTGTGGTCTATCTCAACATGAGTCCTTATGGTTTTTACCTCTGTGTGATTTATTATGGACAACCTCACGATCTGTCCCTGCGGTCTATCTCAGCGTGAGTCCTTATGGGTTTTACCTCTGTGTGCTGGGTTCCTTTCCCTGAGTGTGGACTATGTATTTATCATCATGACTGTCAGAGAGTTTTGACTGTGCTAAGTATGAATGCGTGTCTCTTGTGCTAAGTGACTGTGTGTCCTTAGCATGAATGTTTTGGGCATGACTGAATTACTCTAGCCTGTACTTTTGATTGACATCTCTCTCTGTTGACTAAGAGTCTGAGGTCTGTTTATGTTTGCTTTAACCCTCTCTCTCAAGGTACATATATGGTTTACTCAGTTTCACTTGTCCCTTTGGTGACAAGATCAAACTCAGAAATATCTGAGTATAAAGTGGATTCAACAATGGTATGATTTGTTAATACTGTATCTATTTTTTATGTACATGATATTCGAAGTGAAACATCTCAACTTCAATGCAGTGACCAGCAAAGCGTTAAAATTAACGCAATGACCAACGGAGCGTCGAGTTGAAAAAGATGAAAATTATTTTCTTGCTTTATTATAGTTTAAATTTTATTAGCAGCACTATTCTGGATCTGAATTTACATGTTCATGCACTTATGTTTATTATGTGTATTAAAACTTCACTAACCTTTAAATTTTAACATGTCTAGCATATGCTAGAGTGAGTATCCCCTTTCCATATCCAAAGTGTCACAATGTCAAGTTGGCAGTCACCCTTTAGCTTGGCCTTTTGATTTGTAGCCTTCATCCTTCACTAGCAGTTTGATTACAACTATGAAGTGAGTATGGTCTTGAAAGTCTGGTCTGAGTGATAATTAATAATTTACAAAACTCTATTTATTTGGTTGGTAGATCTCTAGTGAAATGATTACTACTTGTTATAATTGTTACTTGAATGATTTATAGAGCATGTCTTAACCTCTAACACTGGCAGCAGTATGATGTTAGCCTGGGTCATATTATTGGTCATGTTGACTGGGTATTCAACATTATTTGATCATTTACAGATTATTATTATTTTATCTGTCTAGGCACATTAGATATTGTACATGATCATGCAGAGATTTGTAGGGTGTATGCGTATACACCTTAGATGGGTTTGGGCTCCCTGAGTCCAATGAGACAATTTATTTTTAGTTTCGGGTTGTTACATTGATGATTAGTCTCAGTATACCAATCTAGTGCAATTTTGCCATGTTAAATGGCTTGTCAGAGCAAAAGGATGATTTGCTTGGTTCACCTAGGGCACTGTATGAGGAGGGGGTGGTCCAACCACTTGGTTTTACCATTGCATCCCCCTCCCAAAGATTCTGGTGGGCTCAGTTGGACAACAAAGACACTCCAGGTGGCAGTTTGGGCAGGTTCACAATGCCCGAGGCAGATTAAAAATGGTAAAAATGGCTACTGAAGAATTCGATTTGGGCTATTGAGGCAAGGAAATGGCATGGGATGAGTTTTGATGATGAGTGTGATGTCTTCCGCCCCTTCTCCAGCGGTTTCAACATTTAGGAGGACCCACACCCATCTCTCCGACATTTTTTATGATTTTTTGGAGCTTTTGGAGGCTCACGATTTTCGCAAAGAGGCACTATTTGGCACTTAGAGTTCTATTTTATTTATATTGTGCCGTGGGAACACACTAGGGGTGTTAGACACTACCTCCTAGACCCACCATGAGATTTATTCATGTTTATTTTGTCATATTAAGTGGGATCACCTCTCCTAGGACGATTTTGTCCATTGATGTATTATATTATTATATTGATCCATGTACTTTATGTTGAGCTCATCTCAAGCATTGATTAGAACATTTTGATCTTTTAATCTTAGCCATCCCTTTAAAAGGTGGTTAGGATTTTGGTATCTCTCCATCCTATTTAAAGGAGAGAGCTTCTCATTGTAAAAAGGTCTTTGGCTCTAGGAATCTTGATAATAGAAAAACTCTTATGTGGAAATTCTTGGGTCTCCTTTGCATCTGGTGTTCTTCGATGGCGATTGGAAAGTCTATTGCATCCTAGCATTTGAGTATTTGTGGTGAGATCTATATTTTGTGGAAATTCTGTCTTTGTCTACAGGAGGGCGACTTCACTTGGGCGTTTTTGTAGGGCTTCCTCAAATCACTTGTTTGGCATCGATTGTATCAGGGGGTTATCATTAGTATCGTTGTGATTTATGGTTTCATCTTGTTATTTCTTCTGTAGCATTTGTCTGTTTCTCTTGATGCATCAAATGTGATATTGTTGACGTTTGTTGTGCAGGAGGCTGGGCGCATTGGCATTCTTTGGGAAAATCGATTTGCATAGAATACTCATCCAAATCTTTTCAGATTGACCGGGAAGGCATAGATCATCATCATCAAGGCATTTACAAGGTTTTCTAGGTAAGATCCATAGGTTAGTTCTTCTTTTCTTGGTTCCAATCCATTGGCATCATTATTTTACTGTCAAAACCCTCACTTAAAATAATCGGAAAATTTTATGTATCAAACCGCTTGATCAATTGGCAAACCATTTTTGGGTATTGTAGATCGGGTCAAACCCAAAGTGGGTTCTCCTAGGTGTCATGCTTGGGTGACTCCACAAGGCCCAAACTCCAAGGCACTAATCTCTCAAACCCTAGCCCATTCCTCACTTAGCCAATTTTTCCTGTGTTTTGATCCTATCTCTGAGGCTTGGGTACTTTGATACTATCATAGCTTTCATCAAGTCTATCCATTGGTACTAGATAGCTGCTATCTTGTCCTTAACGTCCCTGCATTGGACACGGTTCCCAAGGCAGTGCATACTTTTATCATTTACTAGTACCTTGATCTTGGATCTAGTAGTAGAACTCACAAGTCACTTGTATTTCAACCTTGGATCGATTTCACATCTCATAATCTTCTTGATCCAAGCCATTACTCATCTTGTGATTTCATCCATAGATCTAGGGTTTACTTCACCTTACACCTTACGTATTTCATCTTCCATTGATTTGATCTCGTGTCTTGGTTGGACCTCTCTTGTTGGGAGTAGGTCCGGGTCTCCCCCATTGTTGTCTTGGGCTAAGATAACATCAAGTGAAGATTGCCTCGATTGGCATGACAACCATCCATTTGGGAGTAGAGGCTATCTTGGTTAACCTCTTTGGTTGCCCATTCCCTCTACCGTCCATCTTGGATCCATCTCACAGGGGCAACTACAAGTTTGGTGATAACATTAATCCCTGATCAAATAACATGGCCTTGGTTGCTCCTACCATAGTCCTGATCTTCTGCTCTGCTACATTTTGCTGTGGGGTATGAGGCACGGTGTGCTTTTTCTTGATCCCCTCTGCCAAACAATACTCCAAGAACTCATTGGAGGTGTACTCTCCCCCATTGTCCGTTCTCAAAACACGGATCTTCCTTCTTGTCTGGTTCTCAACGAGAGTCTTGAACTCCCGAAACGTCTCAAAGACCTCATACTCGGCCTTTAGGAAATAGATCCAGGTCTTCATGGAATAGTCATTAATGAAGGTCACGCAGTAACTGGAACCACTGAAAGAATGGACACTCATAGGTCCGCAAATATCTGAATGCACTAAGTCCAAGGGCTCCTTAGACTTGTGCTCACTATGTGGGAAAGGCTTCCTGATGTTCTTCCCCAAAGCACAACCCTTGCAGTGGTTATGCTTCTCTTCCTGTACCTAAGGAACTTTAATGACTGCCTGTCTCAGGTGCCTCTGTGTTCCATGGTGTAAGTGTGTCATCCTCTTATGCCACAACTCACCCTGACTATTGTTGCTGCTGCTGCTGACTAGAGCTTTTGCAGGCTCAAAGTGTAGTGTATACACCTTCCCGCTCCTTATCCCAATCACTCGATCCAAGCTCCTTTCTGATCCCTTGGGCTTGATATACACTCTATGGTCTTGAAATTTCAACTAAAATTCCTTGTCCTCCAGAGTCGAGATTGATATGAGGTTCTTGGTCAACCCTAAAACATATAACACATTAGCAAAATTGAGGGGTTTGTTAGACTCCCTCTGAAATGAGACAGTGCCAACTCCCTTCACTTGATACCGCGCATCATCACCCAGCTCAACGTGGATACTTGTTCCACCCTCCTGCAAGTCCTTGAAGAATATCCTCTGTCTAGTCATATGACTGGATGCTCCATTGTCGATGAACCAAATACTGCTACCTGTGGTGCTTGCCATACAAACTATCAAGCAAAATTCTTCATCGAAGTTCCTGCTGAAATCCTCCACCTCTGTAGATCCGACCATCTGAGTGGCTCTCTTCTTCTTCCTGTCTGGGCATTGGGAGGCAAAGTGTCCCTACTTGTTTCAGATGAAACACTTGACCTTTGACATGTCAAGGTTCTTCTTATCACCCTTCTTCCTCTTTGCCTTACCCTTGCTCTTCCCTATCAGGGCTAGAGCCTCCTCATCCACAATCTGTGGGGCACTGCTGGATGAGCATGATCCTTGACCCATGCGGATCTCCTCCTGCACAAATACATGCCATAGTCTTTGCCAATCGAGGAGCTTCTCCCTAGTCACAACACCCTTGACAAAGGTGTCCCATGGTTTAGAGAAGCCATTGAGGGCTATACGAACTAGCTCCTCATCCTAAGTCTTACAGCCAAGAGCTCCAAGCTCGTCCCTGATCTGTGTGAGCCTTGTGAGATAAGGCACTATTCCTTCCCCCTTAACCGTCTTGGTGTTGTGCATCCTCTCTTGCAGCACCATCTTCCGGTTTTCATTCTTGCTTTGGTAGAAACTTTCCAAAGCCGTCCACATCTCTGAGGCGGTCTTATTCCTGGAAAGGTCAGGGACTATGTGGTCCTTCACCCCATCCAAGATGATCAACATGGCTCTGGAATCAATCTTCTTCCAAGCTGTCAAATCTGTCGGATTTGTGGGTGCAACCTTCGTGGAGTCAATGTGCTCTTCTACATCACTGACATCTAGGACTCTTGTGATCCTTTCTTTCCATGTAGGAAAGTTCTGAGTACTTTGGAGTCTATCCTCAACTTTCAATTGCACGACGATATAGAAGTGTACCTGTCAAACCCTAGATCATTCAATCTAGGTTTGTGTCTTCAAATAGATTTGCCCCTGATCTATCATTGCTGTTGCAAATCTCTCAGATTTAGCTCACCAAAGATCTAATACCATGTAAATTTTCCTTTGAGATTCAAACTAGGGCTAAAACAATATATTTAAATTGTTTACTAAAATAACCACACACATGAACTTCTTTACTAGTATGCAGCAGAATATAAATAACTGAGAACCATTTACAACATCAATCACATCAATAGAAACGACATAGTCTTTTTTTGGGTATAAACCCCTCGACAAAACCCAAGATGGGAAAATCGGTGCAGTAGTATGAGAGGATATTTTATTAAGAAAATATGGAGCTTTTACAATATCAGAAATTTCGATTGATGCCCTAGATAGCAAAATCGAATCACACCAGATAGCAAAATCGAATCACACCAAAGTTCATTGAGAAAAACCTGGAAGGTGGGCACGGTTTCCTAAAGCAGCTGTTGTACGACCTGCAATGTACGACTAACTGTTGTACGATATGCACTGTATGTAGCTTGTTGTTGTATGGTCTGTATGAAATCCGCACGACCTGCTGTACGGATCCATGCGACTATATGGTCTGTACAACCTGTTGCTATACGATTGTATGGTCTGCCTGCTATACGACTGTACGACCTCCTTGTTGTGCGGTCCCTCTGTCGAATCCTCTTGTCTCTCTCCTTCGCAAATTTGGGCTAGCTTCTTGAATTACTGCTCCTCCGTCTTCTTCGCCAAAATTCTCTCTCACACTCCTTTTCCTCCATCTCTGTCGGAATGCAATTGTATCCTCTCCACCAATTGATCATTATTTTATAACTCAATGCTAAGCGAAAACCCTAATTTCACTTTTTCATACAGTCAATTAATAATTAGATCACTTTAATTTATTTTCCAAAGTAAACTTACGAAAAGTAAATTAAATACAATTGGCTTCCTGATTTAAGTCTTTTGCATGCAGGAAGACCTTCCTTGTTGTCAGTTTCTAACAACGATTGCCTGGAAATTCGTGCCACCCTACTCAAATAATTGTCTAGAAATTTGTGCCCTTCATCCTCTTCCTGTTTCTTGGAATTTGTGCAAGGGTTTCTCTCTCTCTTGCTATTCTTCTCTCCAAAAGTCTCTTTTGTGAAAGTGAACAATGATATCTCTCAATTCCTTTCCCTAGCCTTTTTGTTTGAGTAACCACCACTTGAAAATCAATGGCCTAGATTAAAACATAACTAGATGAGATTTAGGGCTCATGTTAAATCTCACTTTTCTCATTAAAAGCATTTAATTCACTTTTAAATAATAAATAAGTCTTTATTATTCACACACCTTTTTAATTCTCATATAGTCACTTCTAAATTTTTAATAAATGACTTAACTCACTTTTAAAAGTCACTTTATAAATAAAGTCATTCTCACTTTAAAAGTGCTAGGGACCACAACTTTTAAAGTGTTCATGTCCAGCCCAAGGCATCAGAATGGGGACAAACACTTCCTTGGTAATTTTTCAAAAAAAGTCCCTGTGTGAAAGTTGAAACTTACAATAGCAATAACAAGTACAACAATAGTATATTAAACAAGAGAAATAACTAGCATTAATAAAAGATCTAATTGAGAGAAAAATAATTGTTTAGACCTTCTTGATACTCAGATATCTTTTTAGATTAGACCTTGTCTTTTGAAGACAAGTCACTAAGGAACAATGGACATACTTGAAAAAGAGATATATATGTAGTTGTAGGGTAGAGTTAGACAAATACAGAGCTCAAGGTGTTAACCAAAAATAGTTCAGAAATGAGGATGAAACTTCAAACCCTTGTTGTAATAAATGACAGTCCTTTAGGACAGACATACACTAAGCAAATAATAGTTTCTTTCAAATGTGCAGAGGAAACCTTAACCCATACTCTAGTGCCCTCTCACTGTGGCACACTTTCATACACAGTAGCAGCCTCAAGGAAGCTGTAAACACCCTCTAAACAGGCTCGTCTTGCTACAACAGGCTAAACAAAAATCACATCAGCCCAATGAATGTCAAGGCTCAGTTTACAACATCCCACAAGATCACGGTTCACCCTACAACAACCCACAAGGTCATGACTCACCTCCAAGCAGCCCACAAAGGTCACGACTCATCCTACAACAACCCAGAAGGCCACGACTCACCTCCAAGCACCCCACAAAGGTTCACAGTCCAGTTTAGCAACCCAACAAGGGTTACGACCCAGTTTACAACAGAAACAAGGGTCATAGTTTAGCTTAGCAGCCCAACAAGGGTTACGACCTAATGCTAGCAGGTCAACAATGATCACCAAGCAGGCTTCAACAGTCACGACCCAGCCCAACAGACTTCAAACTTTCATGACCCAGCCCAACAGACTTCAAACCTTCACGACCCAGCCTAGCAGGCCCCAAGAAGTCATGTTCCAACCTAGCTGGCCTTAAACAGTCGCGACCTAGCCCTAACAAGGGTTCAATCAGTCACGGCTCAACCCAACAGACTTCAAACCTTCACGACCCAGCCTAGCAGGCCCCAAGAAGTCACGTTCCAACCTAGCAGGCCTTAAACAGTCACGACCTAGCCCTAACAAGGGTTCAAACAGTCACGGCTAAGCTTGGCAAGTGTAATATCCCAAATCCTGATATTTTCTATTTCTATGCAAATTTACTGAAATAGCCGAGCATGCAAATTGCCATGCAAAATTTCCCTATTTTATAGCTGAAATTAGGGTTAGGGTTTGCAGGATAGAATGAACACTTACCATTGATAAGCCGACTGAATATGCTCCAGAGAGAATATGCATGCAAGATGAGCTGAGTTGATGAAGAAATGACCTTGTTTTCTGCTGCAATACCTCGGATGGCTGAATCAAACAAGTGTGACGTTTTTGCTGAAGGGATGGTCAGTTTTAGCTGGAAATAAGTCGGAAGGAAGGTGTGTCCGTGCCAGAGAGGATGGCCGGAGCATGCAAGAGTTTTGACCTCTCAAGATGCCCTAGCGAATTGATCTCCCAGTCTGTTGCTCACGTCCCCACAACCCTGTAAAATGCTGCTAGCTGCCCCGGATGGACAATCTGATAGCTGATAATCACCCAATGCAGTAGAGTGATCCTATCAGTGAGGATGCAGCCTGCATGCGGAAGAAATATGGTGATCCAGAGTCCTGGTGAATGACATAGGGTTTCCCAGCTAAATGCCCCCAGTTGTACGGATGAATTTGCAATAACCTTTGGACTTATACTGGAATATTGGACAATGATGAGTGCAATAGATACGGTGAAAAACCTGGATGGTTTATCTTGAAGGAGACTAGGGCAGATGTCTCACTGCCGAAATCCCGTTAGTTGAAGACACCGTCTCCAACCCCAGCTGTTGTGGCCGCATGCTGTGCTGCTTCTCAAGAGCTCCAAAATAATGATAATTCAAAAGTAAAGTCTCCATTCACTTTATCTTTCTTTTATAACTTTCAACTGTGAAAACCCTAATTTTTGACCTAATTAGGTTGCAGTTGACTTATATGCATGCGCATGGAGACTTAATTGGGTGCATGCATCATTAAATAATGCTTAGATGTCATGCATGTCACTTTTAGGGTTTGCATGCATATCACATTTAGGGTTTGCATGCATGTCATTTTTAGGGTTTGCATGCATCTCACTTTTAGGGTTTGCATGCATGTCACTATTGGGAACATTACAGTCCTCCCTCGCCAAAGATTGCTTGTCCTCAAGCAATGGGCAACTGTTAACTAAAAAATGCATCTGGACACCAATACTAGGATCCCATATAAACCACTGGATCACCTCATGCCTCCTTGCCACCAATCATGAATTGACCCCTTGATACCGGGATCCCAAACAACCCTTTGACTGATACCAAAATCCATTTAAATGCCCTTAATGAGCCAAGCAATCATAAGTTGCACAAACTCTTCAGAAGACTGCTCCTTCATGCCTCCAAACCTAAGCATCCCTCGAAAAAACTCCTGGAAGAGGAGGTTGGCCCTCTCCTCCATGGCAACTCCACTGATGTCAACTGGGCCTGTAAACCTCGGTGTCTCCATCTCCGTTATGTCAACTGAGCCTGTAAACCTCGGTGTCTCCATCTCCGTTATATACCTGTCTACCCAATCTCTGTATGGATACACTTCCTTGTTGGCTGGTCCACAAGGGATGTGCTCAACTACCTCCTCCATGGTTAAACCACTAACCCACAAAGGCAACTCGTGATCCCATACCTGATCCAAATCCTTTGTGTCAGATCTCTCTTCAGTCATCTGCAATTTTGAGTGCTCATGTAGAATCGTTGTTGAAGGCTCTCCCCTCAAACCATGAGTGCTACTCATGCCCTCATGGGTCACAACTATCTTGCATCCTGTGTAGGTTGCGATATCCTCTTGGGCACTCACTCGACTGGTGTCATCTGAACTAGGATCCCACACATCTGTACTATAACCATTTCGGAAAATAAGGGATGCGTCCCTGTCAATATCGGCTAGTCCCTGGAATATGTCTCCCATCAACACATTTGCATCTACAACCTGAACCATTAATGGTCCCTCCACAAGATGTGGCTCATAACCTCCATACTGCTTGGCATGTATAGAATCAATCCTCTCTGTGTCATGCCTCTCCACTCGTTCTTGTGATTCTAAATGAGGTTCCTCTTCTGCCTTCTCTTCTACCTTGTGCTCATCCATAAGACTCAAGGGTGCAATCTCTGATTCCTTATGGTCCAAACTGTCATATGACAAGAGAGAGCGTCTGAACATGATCCCATCTTCCTTCACTCCCGCAACTATCCCTTTAAGGAGATCCTCATCGAAATCCTTGGGCTGGCTCCTGAACTTGATGGTGTAATAATCTTGAAAGGACAATGTTGCATATACCTCATCACCCAAGGCTAGATACTCCTGATATCGAGGCAAGTGTTGAAGTACTGCTAACCTTTGCCAATTTCCAGTCAAGATCCTTCTCATTGTCTTCATGTTCTCACAAACTGGCAAAGAAAAACCTTTGTTCTGACATGCACTTCACCAACATCACTGACATGCATTTGCATGTACATGCATGCATGCACTTTTATTAAATTGCTATGTGCCCACAGCTGGCAAGGATCATGCTCTGATACCACTGTAATATCCCAAATCTTGATATTTTCTATTTCTATGCAAATTTACTAAAATAGTCGGGCATGCAAACTGCCATGCAAAATTTCACTATTTTATAGCTGAAATTAGGGTTAGGGTTTGCAGGATAGAATGAACACTTACCACTGATAAGCTGGCTGAATATGCTCCAGAGAGAATACACATGCAAGATGAGCTAAGCTGATGAAGAAATGACCTTGTTTTCTGTTGCAATACTTTGGATGGCTGAATAAAACAAGTGTGACGTTTTTGCTGAAGGGATGGTCAGTTTCAGCTGGAAATAAGTTGGAAGGAAGGTGTGCCCGTGCCGGAGAGGATGGCCGGAGCATGCAAGAGTTTTGACCTCTCCCGATGCCCTAGCGAATTGATCTCCCAGTCTGCTGCTTACGCCCCCACAACCCTGTAAACTGTTGCTAGCGCCATGGATGGACAATTTGATAGCTGATAATCACCTAATGCAGTAGAGTGATCCTATCAGTGAGGATGCAGGTTGCATTCAGAAGAAATATGGTAATCCAGAGTCCTGGTGATTGACTTAGGGTTTCCCAGCTAAATGCCCCTAGCTGTACGGATGAATCTGCAATAATCTTCAGACTTATACTGGAATACTGGACAATGATGAATGCAATAGATACGATGACAAACCTGCATGGTTTATCCTGAAGGAGACTAGGGTAGATGTCTCACTGTCGAAATCCCGTTAGCTGAAGACGCCGTCTCCAACCCCAAATGCTGTGGCCGCACGCTGTGTTGCTTTTCAAGAGCTCCAAAATAATAATAATCCAAAAGTAAAGTCTCCATTCACTTTATCTTTCTTTTATAACTTTCAATTGTGAAAACCCTAACTTTTGACCTAATTAGGTCACTTTAGCTTCTAATTTGCAGTTGACTTATATGCATGCGCATGGAGACTTTATTGGGTGCATGCATCATTAAATAATGCTTAGATGTCATGCATGTCACTTTTAGGGTTTGCATGCATATCACTTTTAGGGTTTGCATGCATGTCACTTTTGGGAACATTACAGCAAGGGTCACACGGTTTAGGACTTAATCCAGGCAGCCTTAGTAGGCTGAGAGCAGGTTACGACCTGCTCATAAACAATAGCAACAAGGGCTAGGTAGTGGCCCCAAAAAAAAAATTTTAGCAGTAGCAAAAACCTTAAACGTCAAGCCAAAGAGAAACACCAAACACTAGATGTCAAGCCAAGGAGTAACACAAACCCCAAGATGGTCAAAGAATCAGATCTCCAATTTCTCTTGTCAAGACACACACAAATGAAAGCTTAGGACTTGAATTTGTAACCTTGAAAGGTCTTCTAGAAAGATACTCTTTCTAATCCTAGCTCTTAGGTCAAAATGTTATCCACGATAAAAACAATAAAGTTAAGTCATCATATCAAAAGGGTCAAGGTACCACAATAAAGATGGGTGCTAGGACCAATAAGGGAAACACAAGACCACAAGTCAACAAGAGGGGTCACAACAAAGTGGGAAGAAAACCCCTTCACCCAAAAGACCAAGGTGTACCTACAAGGTGGGAAAGCAACCCTTTTACCCACAAGACCAAGGTGCCAACTTTTACTTTCTCTCTCAAGATATATAGTCCATAAGTGTTCCATACAATAATTGGGAGTTTTATCATCACCATATAAGGAAGGTCCAAACTGGATGATGTGATCCTCTAGTCCTCTAGACTACTCCTAAAGGTCAAGTGCTAGTGACATCATGAAGGGGTGGCAAATCCCTTGAGAAACAACCTAGCAATAACAATTTAGGTGAAGAGGACCTGACGCTTTATCACATTGGTCAACTAACCAAGATCCACTTGGTTAATTGACCAGGTATGCACCTGCAGGAACTGCTTGGTCCCAAACCAAGAATCTGCCTTGTCCTAGACTAGGAAGTCTTTGTCTCAACCTACAGGATTTGCTTGGTCCTCGTGACCAAGAAACTGTTTGGTCCCAGACCAGAATACCCTATAGACATATAGGATCCTTGGCCACATGCTAGGGACTTTGCCATGGCATCAACCTTCTTGGTCCTAGACCAAGAACCCTAGGAGGTTGTTGGGGACATTAGGGTACCTTCTAGGGACTTACACTGCCTGGTTAATTGACTTGGAACGCTAGTTAAGTGACTAGGGTGCCATCATCTCTGAGAATGGGTTTCACAGCTGCATTATCTTTAACATAAAGCATTGCTGAAAAATGATTGCAAATATTAGCTAGGATGCCCCAAGAATGGTGACACATCAAACATAACTAACTAGGTTGTGATTTATGCAATGAAGTATTAGAAAGCAACACTCTTAAATATGATAGAAGCAATTATAATACAAACAATGCATAAATCAAAATGACTAACCACCCTAGATATAAGACGAAGACCTCATATGGCCCATTTCCTCACTGTATATTTGAAAAGTGATGACTTGTTGGACAATGGCCACAAAACTGCATTGTCTAACTTTTGTCCAATACCTCAACTACTTGAATTGTAAGGGTGAGGAGGCACATGCATTCTTCAGGCTGGTCATAAGAATACCATTCTTGCCATCTTTTCATTGCTTCTCATTAAAATGTATCCTTATCCAAGAATGTGATGAAGATCACCAGGGAACACCCATGAAATATGGGGGTAACAAAGCCCATTCCTATTTTGATACCAATAATGAAACCATAATTGGCAGAGAATTCCAATTACATGTCGTATATGTCTCTATTTCAGAAAGCTTACTTACATAGGTGTTTTATATTCTTGATAAGTTTTCTCCAATCTAAAATTGAACCAATATTCAAGTACATGAGCCATACACCTAATATCACTCCCCCTTAACACTCATGGGTTCATGCTGTGGACTCTAGCTAATAGTGTCATCACAAATACCATGTGCACTCACTTAGCCATTCATGTGGCCAATATTCAATAACAAGACTGTGGTGGTGGTTGATAGTTTTTGTAACAGTGTCTTCATATATTGTAGTACTTACATAAAGATCTTGGTCTTGTCTAGAGTACTATTCAATTGGGGGTTTGACTCATATTTTTAGGGCGAAACATAACCATTGATTTTCATTAGAGGAAATTTCAATTTAAAATGGGCCTTCCAAAAATAATACAAATTCCATGTCATCATGTATTAGCCAATCAAAATGCTTTAAAATTAAAAAAGGGAGCACCTCTTAAACGATTTTTTAATATAAATTTGGGGATAGGTATCATAAAAAAAACTACTTTTTTGTTTGTATTTTCGACATATCTCCCTGTGTTTTTACTCAAATTTCGATCGGGAGAGCTCGTTGGATGCGGAATTAAATTTCACATCCAACGAGTACCCACTCTGCATGCTTTTGACGGGCCCCGCTACCCCAAAAACAAGAAATACCTGAAAAAACGTGATGAGTCACTACCCCACAAACAAGAAATACCTGAAAAAACGTGATGATGACTCATCACGTTTTTTCAGGTATTTCTTGTTTTTGGGGTAGCGGGGCCCGTCAAAAGCATGCAGAGTGGGTACTCGTTGGATGTGAAATTTAATTCCGCATCCAACGAGCTCTCCCGATCGAAATTTGAGTAAAAACACAGGGAGATATGTCGAAAATACAAACAAATAAGTAGTTTTTTTTTTCTTTCTGCAAAATTAATAAATATTATTTTATTATTTTAACTATTATTTTATTAATTTTCCTTAGGAGGCCCATTTTGAGTTGATATTTCCTCTAATGTAAGCTATTGTGCTTTGTCGCTATTTAAAAGTTGGCCTAATCTGCTTTGTTACAACCTTGAAAAGTAAGGTTACTGCAAAGTCAAAACCAACATTGTGCAACCTCACGTATGAAATGGTATCCTAGATTAGGAAAAATGAAGCTTGAGAGCCCATGTGGAAGAATTTGGAAGTGGTCCCATAGGAAAGTTTCTTATTATTGAACTAAGGACCTTTATCAAAGATTTGACCATCTTTCTCATTAAATGATGGCCCCAATAGAAGATATGTTGTTCAATATTGATAGGTTAGGTAGTTATAAAAATTTTAAAGCATCTAGAAGGCCTATTGATCTTTTGAAGTTAGGGTTTTAATTATTTTTATTATGGCTGGGTGGTTTGGAAATTAAAACTATAGAAAACTAAAAACAAAACGTACCTAGGACTTGGCAAATGCCAATATTGTGATGCTCTTACGAAGTACTGCCTAAATGGTGAATTTCCCGTGAAGATCCAAACTTCATCCAAATCGTTCCAAGTGACCAAAGTGCCCCTCTCTCTTGCCAAGTAAACAACCAGGATCAATTTACCAAACAAGAAAGAAAAGTGTTCATAACAGAGTAAGGAAGCATATAAATAGACAAAATGCACAATAGATAACCCCCTGTTGAAACCACGAGAAGAAAGAACCACATCTTGGACAATGACACCCCTCTCCAAATCGCTACCCTGTCATAAAAGATCACAACAAATGCATGCCAAAATATTCACCAAGAAATTCTCCAAGAGTTCACAATGTAAGATATTGCAATCATGAATCAAGAACACTCCACACAAGAGACCTACGAATTTTTGCAAAAAGGTTTTCTCTATTCCAATAGCCAAGAACCAAATTTCCTGATGGGATAAAATGAGGGGATCACCTCTCTTAAATAGATCAATTGTGTATCCACATTCTAACCAAATAAATCCAACGGTTGAGATTATAACATCATCAATGGTGGAGATCTTTTAATTTTACATTACATGGATCGATTAGACAAATAGAATTGAGTGGGGGCGAATTACCTCGTAAAGCCCATTTTTACAATATGATAAATCATTCTTTTTGCAAGTTTGCCACTTAGGGGACATGTGGGGATCATTAGGGGGCCCCCCTTTACATATTTGTAAAGATACAACTTCGATTTACACACTTTTATTTTAGCCATTTTAATCTATTTTGCCCCAAGGGGGGAA
Source organism: Pseudotsuga menziesii (assembly GCA_001517045.1). NCBI lineage: Eukaryota > Viridiplantae > Streptophyta > Pinopsida > Pinales > Pinaceae > Pseudotsuga > Pseudotsuga menziesii. The sequence continues at coordinate 513,364 of LPNX010892746.1, read as the reverse complement.
ATGAAGTTTATGATGATCACACATAATAGAAGTGCCATGAAAAGTGCCGAAACTCATCTCAGGGGCCATGATAAATCATCACAAAACAATCCCAAGCCATTTTCTTGATTATCTTAGCCAAATCGATTTCCTCAAGCAATTCCATTGTGCATTTTTATGTTGGTACAACCTCGGAAATAAATTAAATCACTATAACTCATTGTCGGATGCAAACTGGGACAAACATAATGCATAAATGTATTCAGAGACATGGTATAATGGTACTGGTGACTACTCATACCCTCTGGAGCGTTGTAGTGCTTAGGGAGCGCCACTCTATGAAGCATCTCATCATAAAAATGTGACCAAAATAATAATAAAGTGATAATAATCACTGATCCTGAAAACTGTGGCCATATCCTGAAAACTGAAGATGTAGTATTGTTGTTGGGCATGTCTAGAGCAAATATAACAAATATTGTTTTTTTTTGTAGTCACTGCCTTGGGAACCATGTTTGACTTGGACAAAGTACCCAAACTGAAGGCGGAGCAATAATCTAGATGGTCCTGAGTATATCATGAATGCATAAATCTCACATAATTATGTTAGCAACCAAACTTAAAACATTAATAGCATGGCAGTGGTACAAAAATTAGAGTAATCATTCAAACTTCTATAAAGCCCCTCAAGTATGCTCACTTACAAGATTTAGGCAATTAGCTGTGATGGGTGAAGTGATGAAACAAAGGATTAAGGTCAAAGGAAAGACTTGTTGACTTTAACACTAAATTACCAAGATACAGATACGGATACGGCGAGGAAACAACAAGTATAAAAGATATAAAAATATTTATGTAATAAATATAAAAAATAGAGTGAAGAAACAAAACTATTCAGGAAGCACAACAATAGAACTATAAATTATTGTAAAAAAAGAGTTCATATACCGTAAGTGATAATTTGATGATATGTAACCATGATGGATATTTATAATTTTAAAAACCATTTCGGCATGAACTTGAGGCAGGGCAAAACAATGTTTTAGTGAGCCACAATCCACATGTCCATATCAACAAGGAATAAAGTGGTTTTGTTGAAGGTTATGGGAAGACTACATAACAGTTTTAAAGTGGGCAACAATATAGCACATAAAGATAGATCAACCCTTGACTACAAACCTTAAACCATAAACATAAATCAAATAAAAACGTTTGAGGGTAGGCCTTGATATTGATATATTACAGTTCAAGGGCAGATCTTGACATATGGATAGATCATACCTTATGTAGGAATGGGGTTTATACTTTTTGCCATTAGGTGTTTAGGGTTTTTAAGTTTTTCATTTAAAAGCATTTTTTTTCTTGGGGGGGTGGGGGGTGGCAATGGGTAATAGAAGCACTGGAAGTTTTAGGATCCATTTGAAAATTTCAGGAATTGTTTGATTTTTAACAGGATCTGTTTCATGGGACCAGGATACGTTTCCTTCTACAGGGGATATGTTTCCATGATGGATCTTAGGAGGATCTGATCCGGATATGTATCGGATCTGTGGATGTGTGGATCCTACACACTGGGGTGGTGGATCCGGTAGTGTTATGCTAATGAGACATGGGGATATAGGGATCCACTTGAATTCATGATGAACAAAGAACAGGAGGGAATGGAAGTGTCTTACAAATGGATGAGTTGATTTGAAAAGTGTCCAGTCAATTTTAACACTTGTCTATTGCTCACATCCAAGCTAAACTCGAGCTTCGTGAGGTTCTTTTCTAGGACCCTTGCACTGAGTACACATGAAACTGTAGTGAAGAGTTTCGAGGGGACACTTAGAATTAGCTGTCCCATACTCCATATCACGTCGTTACTCATAGGCTCCGTGATGAATTAATCATTACATTTTCAAATATGCCCAACAGTCTTTAGATTTAGCATTTATTTATCCACTGCTTCTTAGGCCTTTCACATTTTATTTCATAGCCCGTTTTAGGTGTGTCAAAAAACACAGTTTGCAAATTTGTTCACGGGCTTGCTTTTCATAAGATAGGTATATACAACATAATGCATGTAATGATGGTAGACATATTGCTTCAAGTTTTAGCTGACAACTCTTCGAGAAACTAGGGGGAATATCCGCAGTCTGGACCAAACATCGGATGCAACCAACCAGAGAGGTCAAGTCTTCAAAACCCAATTCACCTATGCTTAGGAATTAACACCAGCGAGTTTTTCTGGCCCAAAAGGATCAAGGCTTCGACAAGTTTTGTTTCACAACTCATAATTGAGACAGAAAACAACATGGAGTCTGTCATCATATACTAAGTGGGGGAAAAAGTGTCCTCAATCTCACAAGTCAAAGTTCAAGTCTAGGTAAGTGTCAAAATGGAAGATACAGATAAGTGGAGGAAGTGATAGGTGTTGCCAGCACAACAGGGTAATCTAAGTTTGTTCAATACGAGCATACATAAAGGCCTTATATAAAAGATTACATAGCCACTCATAATATAAGTCACTCAAAAGATAGTACCAAAACAAGCTAATCAATGTCAAGTCATAGCTACTAAAATAACTAATAGAGACAAGAAATACATCCAAGTACTACTTGTATACATGCTCGACTGCACATGTCTCTACTTGAAGTGTCAATCTGTCAACTGTGAACCATATCTGCTGCTCTGCTTGAATGGACTATGTCATCACCAAAGTCATCTCAATGGACTCGGAAAGCTCAGTCATAGCTAGGGAATGATCTGCATCTGCTACTGGAATAAGGATTTGACTATGGCTCATCAAAACAAAATGATCCATGCTGTATCCCCATCAATATGTCTAGCTTGGAAAATGAAGAGAAAAATCCATATTCTTCATCATAATAGCCTAGCTAAAATATATCCGATAACAACTCTCAATCACAACCTTGTGGTCAAGGATAGATTCTCCATCAACTTGGTTTCACATACTGTTCTTGTGTGATTGGCCAAAAATTTGAAACAATTATGTACTTATTTTGTGGATGTAGGGCATCCAAAAGAGTTTTCAATGGATACCGACTTGCTGGTTCTTTGGGTTACTCTGAAAGTGTTTGCACCATGTTTGGGATGCTTTAAGAGATTTGATGTACATTGTATATGTTCATCCCCTTGATGGTTCAAGTGAATTGGCACATGGGAGATGGTCCATTTGTACAATTGAGATAGCTTGCTCAATGGATGCTTGACCTTAGTTGATTGTTGGGTTGGTGTTCTTCCCTTAGGTGTTGGAGATCTCTTGGCAGTTTGGTGGACACCCTTCATTGGGGCCCCATGGAGGAGCCATTTGTTAGGGGAACATCCTGTTGGATACAATGCCACACTGAGGGGGCGAGGGGGGGAGGGGTGAATCCGTGTGCTCTCACTTCTAGCAATTTTCACTTATCAAAACTTAGACATAGTTCATCCTTAGCATAACACTACCTAATACATAATCATCCATCAACTAATCAACAATTGTCATATAACTACATAAGCATGTCATCAACATAGATCATAACAAGAGACACATCACTAGACACGTATAAAATACAATGGAAGACATCAATCTTCGCAATTATATCAACACTAATTGACTAAAGAGCACCAACTCCTATTCCAAGGCCTAACCTGGTTTTCTTAGCTCCAACTAAGAAGAGGTGCAAAACCCAACTTGCTTTCACATACTTCTGCCACTCAATCAAATGATGCTCATTACCTCTCTACTCATCAACTGATCACTGCCATACCGTTGTCACAAACATATCAAGTGGAGATGTTTGCTTACACCAATCATCAAGATGACTGCTCATGCAAGTCTTGTTCACATACTTCTCCAAGAACCAACTCATATACTTCAAGTCTTGATCACACTGAATGTACCTGGTATGCTTCCTGTGGTTGCTACAATGTCCTCAGATCTTTGTAGATACTCCCTTGTCACACATAAGGTCTGTCACTGGATGCCTTCAATTATCTTCAACCCTGTGATCTTCACAACCTTGTGTCTACCATAGTCTGTAAAACACTTGGGAACTTCTTTTCTTAAAGCCTTCATGTAACATTAACTTGAAACTGTAACATACTTATGCCAAACTGTACAACCCGAAATCTCAGAAAGGGATACTTCAATGTGTCTTTTGCCCAGTGCAAAAAGGAGAGTATTGATACTTCCTTGAATCTACAGTTCAGCCCAAAATGAGTGATGCGTGTACAATCCAAGAGAGAGATGAATACTGTCTTTATTGATGCTTTTGTGTACTTGAACCAAGAATCAAAGTTTGTTGCAATCCAAAGAAAATCTTGTGGTAGGGAACTTCACTGTGGCTGGGTCAGTTAATGAACATAGATACTTCAAAACTGTTTCGTATCGTTTCAAATTACAAACATTTCATAGGCTGCTCTTTTTGTGAACTGTTGCAACCTCAGTTATCTATACACCCGAAATCATACCCAAAATATGATTTGATCAACCTCCAATTGTAAGATAAGTGTTGAAAAGTTACCTAGGAAGTGTTTGTCCACCTAGAGTTGCTTTGGGGTAAACAAGGACACTTAAATGTGACTCCTAGTCATTTTGTGCATTAAATGAAGTGAGATGCACTTTATGTTTTTAAAGTGACTTTATTAAAAAGTTAAAGTGGGTATTTTTTCCTAAGTTCATATTTAAAAGTTAAGTGAGTGATTAAAAAGAAAAAGGGGTTGCTCAACTTTATTAAATGATATGACTGCACTAAATACCATTTAATTATATTTTAATGGAGCATTTAATGTCAACCTTTGATCTAATCTAATCTTGGCTGTTAGATGGACAGGGGAAGTTGCCATGAACAAAAAGGCTAGGGCAAGGAAAAAGTTCATTCATGGTGTTCATCTTCAGAAGAGATTTTTGGAGAGAGGAAGAGTATGAGGGTTTGAAGAGTTTTCTAACCAGGAGAGAGAAAAACTTTAGAGATTGAAGAAAACATTTTTTAGGGTACATTTCCCAAAGCAGGAATTAATTGCACCAGGAGACCATCCGTACAACAACACAAATTCCAAGAAATTTTAGGGCACAAATTTCTAGAAAATCCGTACAGCATTTAATGTTGATTACTGACAGTCCGTACGGTTCAGAAAACGAGGAGAGAGACAACCGTATAGTGCACATAAATTGAGGTTAAATTTTGGCACGAGTTTCGAGAAAAATTAGACCGTACAACCCACATGTGTGAGGGCGTATGGCACGCTTTTTGAGGTGCTGATTTTTCAGTGTTTTCAACAGTCTGTACAGCAGGGAGTTTGCACGCATTTCGAGATGAAATGCTGAGATAAGTACAGCTGTGTTTTTGTTTGTAATTTTGCTTGAAGAAAAATAAAATCTCTTCACTCTGAAAACAGGTTTTCCCTGGTCCATTGGACAAAAACAAGTGTCTTAATTTTTCATGTGTATAAATGTCTGAAATTTTTTGAGTTTTACTTTTCCTGTTTGAAAAGAAGATTTCTAAATTTGTTTAAAATTGAGATAAAGTTTTCACATGTGTTTCTATCTGGTTAATTTGTGAAAAATTATGCATGGAAAGGGTTGGGCATTAAACAATGCAGAGAAGCCTAAAGGCTTGAAACCGGGTTGAGAAAACTTTCAAAAACTTTCATGGTATTAGAGCTTTGCAAAGATTCAGAATTTTAAACATTCAGAAGTTGGGGTTTGAAGGAAAATAATTCTTGAACAACTTGCTTAAGGTTACAGGTTGCAACCATGGTGTTCGGTCTTAAAGTGGAAGATAGGCTTGATGGGGCTACAAATTTTAGCCCTTGGAAGGCTAGGATTAGCTTGATTCTTGAAGAGAATGAACTATGGGATGTAGTTCATGGGACAGCTATAAATCCTATGGTAGTACCTGCTGATGCAACAGATACAGTCTTTCTGAAAAAGGACATAAAGGAAAGAAGAGTCATTCTTGATGCAATGAAGGATCATGTGATCCCTCACATTTCAGTGAAAGACCATGCTTTTGAGATGTGGACAGGTTTGGCAAATCTTTATCAGAGTTTCAATGAAAATAGGAAGATGGTGTTGAGAGAGAAGCTAAAGGGTGCTCGCATGGAAAAAGGTGAAGGCATGGCATCACATCTTACCAACATCACACATGTAAGAGATGAGCTAGTAGCTGTAGGAGAGGTGGTGGGCGTTCCTGAGATGGTGCGTACAACACTAAATGGTGTGTCACAGCAGTGGACCGTATTTGTTTAGACCATTATTGGGAGGGAGAACATGCCCACATGGGATCGATTGTGGGATGATCTCACACAGGAGAAGATACGGAGAGGTTTTTTACGGGGCAGTTCGTCACATCAGAGAGATGATGAGGAGAATGTTGGTTTAGCATCGAAAGGCAAGAAGAAGAAGAAGTTCAAGAAGTGTTCCAAGGAGGGAGCCAAACAACATGAGGGAGAAAAGAAGGACATGAGCAAAGTGAAATGCTTTGCATATCAGAAGATGGGACACTATGTTGGACAGTGTCCTAACAAGAAGAAGAAGAAGCACCAGATTGCAGCTGCAGCGGAGATCGATGAGTTTGCAGTGAGATTTGAGAGACTTTTTTCTCTTTGCAGGTGTTAGTGTTGAGAGTGCACCTTCTATCACCAGTAGGGATTTCGAGGACCACATGGAGCATTCCATGATTGTTGGGCATTCTTTGAGTGCCACCACTACTTCCTCCACTTGGTACATTGATAGTGGAGCTTCCAGTCATATGACAAGTGATCGAGACATGTTCATAGAGATGTCAGAGTCAGACTTGGAGAAGGAGGTTGTATTGGGAGATGACACAGTGGTGAGAGCAGTTGGGCGAGGGATTGTCCGCTTTGAGAGGGAGTCCATGCAGCCTATGTTTCTGAGGGATGTGTTGTTTGTCCCTGGGCTGAAGAAGAACCTTGTTTCAGTTTCCATGATAGAGGACAGAGGCTTCGGTGTATATGTCCTTGATGGGAAAGTTCACATCTTTCCCAAGTCAGCAGCTCCATCTGACTCACAGGTGATTGGAGTCGAGAGTGGGAAATTGTACAAGCTTCTTTTCCAGCCACATCATGCGCTGTCATACACTTAGAGCAGTGATGAGTTTTGTGAGCTATGGCACAGGAGGATGGCCCATCTTCACCATCCAGTTTTGCAGATGTTGAGAGAGATGACTACAGGTATGCTAGAGTTCAGCACAAAGTCGAGTGGCGTGTGTATAGGGTGTGCTTTGGGAAAGTACACCAAGACTGCTTTTCCAAGCAGTGATTTCAGATCAGAGGGAGTGCTTCAGTTGATACATTCAGATCTGTGTGGTCCCATGTCTTCTGCCTCTTTAACAGGATATGAGTATTACAATACTTTCATTGATGACTTTTCCAGGAAGACCTGGATCTATTTCCTTAGAAGCAAGAGATCAGAGGAAGTCTTTCTTCGGTTCCAAGAGTTCAAAGCTCTTGTGGAGAACCAGACAGGAAAAAAGATCAAGGTACTTCAGTCAGACAATGGAGGTGAATACACTTCTTGTGCATTTGATGAGTATTGTCGACAAGAGGGGATAAAAAGACAGTTGACTATTCTTTACACTCCACAACAGAATGGAGTGGCTGAAAGGAAGAACCGCTCTATAGTGTGTGCAGTTAGAGCCATGCTGCATGATCAGAGTCTTCCTTTCTTTCTATGGGCAGAAGCTTGTAGTACTGCTGTTTATGTTCTAAACAAGAGTCTGCACCATGCATTGGGGAGTAAAACTCCTGAGGAGACATTCACAGGGAAAGTGCCTGAGACAGGTCACTTTCGGATTTTTGGTTGCCTTACATACTCTCATGTCCCTTTTGAGAAGAGGACAAAGTTGGAGGCTACAGGTGAGCGTGGTATTTTTGTTGGTTACGATGAGACATCGAAGGCTTTTTGGATTTACCTTCCTGTGTAGAGGAAAGTTGTGGTGAGAAGGAAGGTGAAGTTCGAGGAGGAGAAAGCCTCCAGGAGGTCTCTTGATTCCAAGATGGAGGATCAACAGGGTATTACACAGGTGACGGCTCAGAGTTCAGCGAGTTAGAGTTCAGGGTCACCGGTTTCAGGTGTGACTGGGTCATAGGTTACAAGTTCTTCAGTTACAGGGGCTCAGTCTACAGGTACTTCTGGTACAGGGACAGGTTCACGGATCATAGGTTCACTGATGACACCTTCAGGTGATTCAAGTTCTAGTGGTACAGGTACAGATTCACCAGGGACAGGTTCTTAGGTTGTTGGGACTTCTTCAGGAAGACAGGTGTCTGATGAGGAGGTTGAGGAGAGTTTGAGACAGGATGCTTCCTCCAGGAAGAGGAAGCCAAGTTGGCTTCAGGAGTTGATGAAGGAAGCAGAGCAGTCAGTTGGACTACCCAAGAGGGAGGTTAGAGAGAGAAGGGCACCTGAGAGATTTTCCAGCTATATGGCACAGGTGACTAGCTTGCGTGACACCGTTCCTGATACTTATGAGCATGCTTCCACACACTAGGTATGGAGAGATGCCATGATGGAGGAGTACAAATCCATCATGAAGAATGGGGTGTGGGAAGTTGTTTCGAGACTAGATGGGAAGTCAGTTGTGACTTCCAAATGGATTTACAAGATAAAGCATGTTGCGGATGGCAGTATTGAGAAGTTCAAAGCTCGTTTTGTTGCACGTGGTTTCTCACAGGTTGAGGGAGTTGACTATGATGAGACATTTGCACCAATGGCTAGATTTTCTTCGATCAAAGCAGTGATCTCTGTCGTTGCAGAGATGGGTTGGAAGATCCATTAGATGGATGTGAAAATCGCTTTCCTTAACGGTTTTCTACAGGAGGAGGTATATTTGGAGTAGCCATAGGGCTTTGAGGTATGTGAGAGAGACACACATGTTTGCAGGCTGAAAAAGGCCTTGTTTGGACTGAAGCAAGCCCCTCGAGCTTGGTATTCCAGGATCGACACCTACTTGCTTTCAATTGGGTTTTAGAAGAGTGAAGCAGATCCCAACCTATACTACATTGTGGTTGGTGGTGTTCCACTTATTCTTCTGCTATATGTTGATGACTTGTTCATTACTGGGGGAGAGCACCTGATTGATGCGTCCAAGAGGGATCTTGCTTCAGAGTTCGAGATGATAAACCTTGGACTGATGCATTATTATTTGGGGATGGAGGTTTGGCAGGAGGATGGACATGTTTTCCTGGGGCAAGGAAAATATGCTGCAGATGTTTTGAAGAGATTTTAGATGACAGATTGCAGACCTATGTCGACACCCATGATCACCAACTGGGCAAAGCTTAATGCTTCAGAGGGAGATTTGGTGAACCCTACCTTATATTGTCACTTGATTGGTTCGTTGATGTATTTGGTCAACACCAGACCATATATGAGTTTTGCAGTGAACACTCTCAGTTAGTTCATGGTGGAGCCCAGGAGAGTGCATTGGACTGCTGCAAAACACATCTTGAGGTATCTTGCAGGTACAACTGACTATGGATTGGATTATAGGAGATCTGGTGGAGTGGGGTTGGTTGGCTATACAGATTCAAATTGGGCAGGTAGTGTTTCGGACTAGAAGAGCACTTTCGTTTGTTGCCTCAGCTTGGGTTCGACAGTTGTGTCGTGGTTAAGCAAAAAGCAAAAGTCTGTGGCATTGAGTTCTGCTGTGGCTGAGTATACAGCAGCCAGTCAGGCCAGTTGTGAGGCCTTGTGGCTTCGCAAGTTGATGGTGGATTTGTTTGATATCGAGCTGAGTCCCATAGTTATACATTGTGATAATCAGAGTTGCATCTAGCTCTTTGAGAAGCACATTGAGGTTAGATATCACTTCATCAGGGATTATGTTTAGAGAGGGGTTGTTCGTTTGCAGTATGTTCCGACAGATGAGCAGGTGGCTGACATTCTCACGAAGGCTTTGGGTAGAGGGAAGCATGTATACTTCAGAGACAAGTTGGGAGTGGTGAAAAACACCTTCCTCGGTAAGAGGGAGTGTTGAAAAGTTACCTAGGAAGTGTTTGTCCACCCAGAGTTGCCTTGGGGTGGACAAGGACACTTAAATGTGACTCCTAGTCATATTGTGCATTTAATGAAGTGAGATGCACTTTATGTTTTTAAAGTTACTTTATTAAAAAGTTAAAGTGGGTATTTTGTCCTAAGTTCATATTTAAAAAGAAAAAGGGGTTGCTCAACTTTATTAAATGATATGAGTGCACTAAATATCATTTAATTATTTTTTAATGGAGCATTTAATGTCAACCTTTGATCTAATCTAATCTCGACCGTTAGATGGATTGGGGAAGTTGCCATGAACAAAAAGGCTAGGGCAAGGCAAAAGTTCATTCATGGTGTTCATCTTCAGAAGAGATTTTTGGAGAGAGGAAGAGTATGAGGGTTTGAAGAGTTTTCTAACCAGGAGAGAGAAAAACTTCAAAGATTGAAGAAAACATTTTTCAAGGCACATTTCCCAAAGCAAGAATTAACTGCAGCAGGAGACCATCCGTACAGCAGCTCGAATTCCAAGAAATTTCAGGGCATGAATTTCTAGAAAATTTGTATAGCATTTAATGCTGATTACTGACAGTTCGTACGGTTCAGAAAACGAGGAGAGAGACAACCATACAATGCACAGAAATCGAGGTTAAATTCTGGCACGAGTTTCGAGAAAATCAGACCATACAGCCCACACGTGTGAGGCCATACAACACGTTTTTCGAGGTGCTGTTTTTTCAGTGTTTTCAGCAGTCCGTACAGCAGGGAGTTTGCACGCATTTCGAGATGAAATGCCGAGATAAGTACAGCTGTGTTTTTGTTTGTAATTTTGCCTGAAGGAAAATAAAATCTCTCCACTCTGAAAACAGGTTTTCTCTTAGGGGTTTTTCCTAGTCCATTGGACAAAAACAAGTGTCTTAATTTTTCATGTGTATAAATGTCTGAAATTTTCTGAATTTTACTTTTCCTGTTTGAAAAGAAAATTTCTGAGTTTGTTTAAAATTGAGAAAAAGTTTTCACATGTGTTTCAGTCTAGTTAATTTTTGAAAAATTATGCATTGAAAGGGTTGTGGGCATTAAACAATGCAGAGAATCATAAAGGCTTGAAACTGGGTTGGGAAAACTTTCAATAAGGGCATGAGGTATATATATGTGTAAATAGTCAACTTTTTAATTATGAGGCCGACTTGTTTACAAGTATTTTCATGCTGAGCCGACTAGTCATACTTGGTCAATCAAATTTCCATTTAGCAAACCGACTTGGTATATATATACATTTTTCTTGCTTGATGTTCTCACAATAAATGTTTACCATGTCATCATTTAATTAATTCAATGTGTAATGTGTTTGTCATGTCATCATTCAATTTGTTCAACAGCTCCATGTCAACATTGTGCATCCATGACAAAGTCAAGTCTCTTTCATGTCATCAATCAACAATGCATAAAGATCTTCAAGCATATGGGATTCTTCAATGATTTTAGGGCTTCTTCATCATGATCGTCCAAATTACTATGATCATGATGAAGACCACTTATTCTTTACTACTTCCACAGATCATGCTGAATTGTCTGCTCCCCCTTTCATGTGGACTACTTTATCAGCTGTCACAAGGAAGAATATGATTCTGGTGTAAGAATTCTGCTTTAACTCTGCTGCAACATTGATGAGTATCTTTTGCAAAGGTTTACTCCAGAACAGACCTTCGGATGCCTACCATCGTCTCCCATCTGAATATTCAGCCTTAAGGCTGCTTGAACAGTCCTACTTACTGTCCTCTTCAGTAGTTCACAAGTTACCAGGACTCAGGAGCATTTAAATACTCGGAAAAGTCAACTTAATGAATGGTCCTGAACTTCTTGAACTTCTGACTTACCAATGTGCCTTTGAGTAACCCAAGGTTAGAGTTGAGAGTCTCAAAAGAACTTTCACTTAACTGTGTATATTCTGTTGTCAAGTACAGAGCTTGAGGGATGGTTTCTTTGCATGCTTTGACAAAATCAGAGATAAAATCATGTGCTGCTCATGCCAATCATATGTCAATAATCAAGAGGTCTCCTCATGTCGAGTTCTGATCATATGCTGCTCATCATGAAAATATTGACAGTTGCTCTTCATACGATGATAAAAGTCTCGATAACCAATTGGATTATGACCATCTTTTAAGTCATACAATCAGATACCAACAACAAGTGTTTCTTGAAGACATTCTTGCCAGTGATATCCAAAGCTAGAGAGAGTTATTGGTACATTTTATGGATGCTATAAGAAATGCATTAACAATCATCTAGTAAATTCATAAAAGGTAAGCATGCATCAAGGGCAATTTTCCAAACATCACCATGTTGCTTCACTTCATTTTCTTTTCTTTATCTTTGATGACAAAAACTAACCATACTGCTCCCCCTATTAGCATGCCAATTGTAGCTATGATCCTTGGACCTGTTTCACTGCTTGGAGCAACCAGTCATTTACCTTTGAGCCCATCCTTCAGCTCCATGAACTCAAGGTGAACTAAGGTCTTTGAAAGACCTCAAGCTTGGCTTGCCACATGGCAGCCATCTTCTATGCACTGATCAACTTCATTCACATTCAACAAACCATTCTTTTTCATCCATACCTGAGAATGTCCTTGACTGTGAGCACTTGTCCTTTGGGCTTCAATTCTTCCTGCATTCTTCTTCTTCCATGGTTCATAGATTCTTCTTGTTGATGTGTATGGAGTACTCATCATAGGTTGTCTTATTGAACCTGCACAGTATTGGGCTTTGTGACCAAAGCCATAGCAATTATAACATCTCATGGTGTGGTAATTTGCAGCAATATGGCCAACACGGTTACATGTCCAACATCTAACCATATTGTTGGGAGACCCAACACTTCTTGCATGAGATCTGCAATCCAATGCCTTATGACCAAAATCATTACATGAGTAGCAATAACCATTGAAACCATTTTCATACCTGGATACCTGATTCCACTTTGAGGATGTCTCTTTTTTGAATTTGCTTTGAGGAGTAGGACCAACTCCTTGATGTTCTTTAAACTTTCTGATATCTTTTGCAGGTATATGAGGAGCAGGCTGGCTTTCACTTTTGGGAGATGATGAGCTTGTTGGAGTCTTGGGAGACCATGAGCTATCTTCAGTTTTTTCTTCCTTCTTGTTGTAACCAAGTTTGGATTTGTCGAAAAGAAAACTTTGACAATCCAAGATCTCATCTAGGATGACATAACTGTTATTGAACTAGACATAGGCACTTGACTTTTTGTTCTTCTTCTTGAGATCAACCACTTCCATTTCAAGCTTTTGACAAGTCTTTTCTTTTTCATCAAACATGTTCTTCAAGATTTCCTCTTTCCTTTTGGCTACCTCAATTTGAATCTTCAAATCGACATTGGCCTTCCTTGCTTCTTCAAGCTCTTCTGAATCTTCACGAGGCTCTTCTTGTTGACTAATCAGTTTGGTGTTTAATCTCTCAATTTCATCTCCTTTGTTTTCTATCTCATCTTGTAAACTTGTCTTCTTGTGATTGAGTTTCTTGAAGAGATCCATTGACTTCTCATGGTACTTTTCGAAGAACCCCAAAATCTTCCTTTTGAGCCTCAAATTGTATTTGAGATCAATGTCCATTAAAATGTGTGTTAGGAAATCTTTCTTAACATCTTTAAAATCATTTTTAACTTTATCACAATCATTGCCACTGTAATCAGAAAGATCCTTACCTTCACTAATGTCTGATGCTTTCTCTTCCTTTTCTCCTTGCTTCACATCTTCAGTGGGCTTAAGTTCTGTTTCCTTCTTTGTGTCTTGGTTTCCATTTTGGTATTCACTTTCCAGCTTAAACCATAGGTCTTTGGCTGAAGTATATTCTCCTACACTTTTTTTTGATAGGGCTTGAGAGTCGATCGATAAGAAATTTCAAGGCAATGGTGTTATCCTTCTTGGCATCTTTTTGTGCAGTTGTCTTGGTCTTTTTGTTGGACAAAATGGGTAGATTGATCACAATCTCTCAGACACCAAACTTCTTCAGATAAGCTTTCATCTTGTTTCTCCATCCAAAGTAATTTTTTATATCAAATACTGGAACCTCATCGTTGGAGAACTCTGATTGTCCTTCCATTGTGTGTCCACGAATCTCCTTCAAGCTGGCTAGGCTTGTGGTGAATGCCTGCTTTGATAAAAATTGTTGGACACAATGTCACACTGAGAGGGGCGGAGGAGAGGGGAGGGGTGAATCAATGTGCTTGCACTTCTAGCAATTTTCCCTTATCAAAACTTAGACACTGTTCATCATTGACATAATACTACCTAATACATAATCATCCATCAACTAATCAACAATTGTCAAATAACTACATAAGCATGTCATCAACATAGATCATAACAAGAGACACATCACCAGACAAGTATGGTTAACTTTTGTTTATATTTTCATTTAAAGTAAAATGGAAGACTTCAATCTTCGCGATTACATCAACACCAACTGACTAAAGAGCATCAACTCCTATTCCAAGGCTTAGCCTGGTTTTCTTAGCTCCAACTAAGAAGAGGTGCAAGACCCAGCTTTCTTTCACATACTTCTGCCACTCTATCAAATGTTGCTCATTACCTCTCTACTCATCAACCAATCACTGCCATACTGCTGTCACAAACATATCAAGTGGAGATGTCTGCTTACGCCAATCATCAAGAGGACTGCTCATGCAAGTCTTGTTCACATACTTCTCCAAGAAACAACTCATATACTTCAAGTCTTGATCAGACTGAATGTACCTAGTATGCTTCCTGTGGTTGCTACAATGTCCTCAAAGCTTTGGAGATACTCCCTTGTCAGACATAAGGTCTGTCACTGGATGCCTTCAATAATCTTCAACCTTGTGATCTTGACAACCTTGTGGCTACCTTAGTCTGTAAAACACTTCGTAACTTCTTTCCTTAAAGGCTTCATGTAACATTAGCTGGAAACTTTAACATACTTGTGCCAAACTGTACAGCCCGAAATATCAAAAAGGGACACTTCAATGTGTTTTCTGCCCAGTTCAAAAAGGAGAGTATTGATGCTTCCTTGAATCTACAGTTCAGCCCAAAATGAGTGATGCGTGTATAGTCCAAAACAAAGATGAATACTGTCTTTACTGAGGCCTTTGTGTACTTGAACTAAGAATCAAAGTCTGTTGGACTCCAAACAAAACTCTGTGCTAGGAAACTTCACTGTGGCTGGCTCAGTTAATGAACATAGGTACCTCAACACTGTTTCGTATCCCTTCAAATTACAAACATTTCATATGCTGCTCTGTTTGTATACCGTTGCAACCTTAGTTATCTATACACCCGAATTCAGATCCAAAAGATGATTTTATCAACCTCCAATTGTAAGATAAGGGCATGAGGTATATATAAGTGTACATAGTCAACTTTTTAATTATGAAGCCGACTTGTTTACAAGTATTTTAATGCTAAGCCGACTTGTCATACTTGGTCAATCAAATTTCCATTTAGTAGGCCGACTTGGTATATATATATATATATATTTTATATCCATTTTTCTTGCTTGATGTTCTCACAATAGATGTTTGCCATGTCATCATTTAATTAATTCAAGGTGTAATGTGTCTGTCATGTCATCATTCAATTTGATCAAGAGCTCTATGTCAACATTGTGCATCCATGCCAAAGTAAAGTCTCTTCCATGTCATCAATCAACAATGCATCAAGGTCTTCAAGTGTATGTGCTTCTTCTTCATGTGCATGGGCTTCTCAAACCATCCACATGAGCATGTGCTACATTAACATCATCAAATTATCTCCATTTAGCTTGTGGGAAAAAGATCAACAAGCAATCAAGTGTGTGGGCTTCATGACCCCATCAAGCCACAAATGACCACAGAAAGGGTCATTTGGACTGCCTAGTGCTCCAATGCACACACCAATTATGAATGGCCTTCCAATGCCCAAACAACCAAGTCATTCTTGCCATGTCGTCAACATTTATTACTCCTTTGTCATTAATGGCTTGTCATCAATGACAACCATGCTCAACACACCCTACATAGGATGATAAGCATTATGTACCATGGAGGAGGGCATTAGGTCCTAGTTGGCATGTAGCATGTGTATTCTTGTTGAAAGGATTGAATATGGCTTGGGGACACATGAGACTTCGACATTGTTCTTATAAGAGTTGTTGATCCAGTGGAGTACGTTGCATGGGAGGATCGATGGAGTTTGTTGAAGCTTGTGACAGAGTGGTGTGGACATGCCTTGTGTAGCTACATCACCTTGGAGCCATTATTCTGCATGGCATTTGTTGTTAGTGCTTTTGCACTCCAACAAGTGAAAAAGGGAGCTCTACTAGCTTGGAGGAGCCGCAATAGAGAATATGCAAGAGAATGGCTGTCACGGTGTTGGTGTGTGAAATAAGTGCAATAGCTATGAGTAAAAACTATTGAAATTGAAACTAAACTATGAGAATGTAAAATATAAACCAAAGTAAGATGTGATATGTGTCTGTCGTAAGATGTGATGGAAAAAATGGTAACTATCTAACTTCAAACAACATTTACCACAGTGAAAGTAAAAACATAATCATTCTTTCATATGCATAAACCAAACAAACGTAAAAGAATGATTTTTTTCTCTTTATTATTTGAATAATTGAGCTTTACAATGGTTTCGAGTTACTTCAAAAGGAAGGGGGCCCTTGAGGTCGCTGGAAGCTTATGAATCTCTTTGGTTCTTTGAAGAACTCTTCTCCAACGGGCTACTGCAGGGAATATGGAAGCAAAGTCTTTCCCAAAGTGAGAGGTGAAGTGAACTACTGGGTGTTCGGCCTTCACACAGGGAAACTTGTAGAGGGTAGCTTGGAAGGGTTGAAGTTTCACGAATGGAAGAGGTGGTTCGCAAAAATGATTTGTATTATGGAAAATGAGGGAAAATGGAAAATATATGTAAGTGTGGTTTAGGGTTTTGGGAAAACCTAAACCACGATGGTTCCTTTCCTTTATCGTCGATAACATTCAAATGTGGGCAGGAATTCAACTTTTGTTCGGACAACCTCCACTTTTGGTGGACTTCCTTATTTTCGGGGAAACCCCTATTTTGGTGGGGGTTTTCTATTTTGGGGGAATTTGTCCAAAGTGGGGTTTATTCCTTAGGAAACCATATATTTTGGATTTTTGGGGTTAATTTTCATGTTGAGGGTCCAAACATAGGAATAGGGTTCATATGTTGATGTGTGGTCATTTTCTAGGTGTTAAGAACATCACCTAGAGCATGGCACATGGACTTTGGAGTGTAGCATCTCGCTTTTGTTGGCCTACAAGTGCTCATTCTAGGTTGCTTGTAAGGGCTTACATTGAATTGTTGGCTTCCCTTACCTCTCATATAAATAGAGGAAAGAGAGTCTTTCCATCATTGATATTAGTGTTTGTTGATGATTATAGATCGAATAGATGCTTCTGCATAGGCTAGGTGTCAAGCATACAGAAGTTGTCCATTAGCTCTCTAGCTACTTGCTCAATTTATTGAGTAAGTGACTTTTACATCTATTTCCTGAGTCTAACTTAGGAAAAGCACATTAATTAACTTAATGTTGGCTAATGACTAAAAGTGACTTGAAAATTAAGTCACAACAGGTGATCTTAAGTGAGGCTCAAGATCTAATCTTGGCCATCCATCACTTTGGAGATTGGGGGTTAGGGTTTTGGTCATTGAGATGCTATAAAAGAAAGTCTAAGGAGAGGAGAAATGCACAAGAGATCACAAGATCATTTCAGAGGGAGATTTATAAAAGAGCAAAGTGAGAGACTCGGTGACTGAAGAGAAATAGAGAGAAACGATTTGCAAGAGGAAGATTTGACAGAAGAAAGGAGTCGATTTCACTGAGAGAGAGAGAGAAGTGGATCCATCTGAAACCTGCAGTGTCGATTCGTATAATCGACAGGATGAGATCGTATGATCCATAGGGATTTGTACAACGATATGGCTGATGCAGTGTGACATAGGGCCGATTTCGGTGAGGCCAATTTCTCCTTTAGGGGGCCTATTATGTTAGTAAGGCCGATTTTCCTATGGGGCTGAGTTACAGGATCCATGATTGTAAATTTTTTTATTTTCTCTGTGAGCCAAGATTAATAAAGAAAATTGAATGTTGGTTTTTCCCCATTGAGGTTTTCCAAGGTAAATACTTGTGTCAAATGTGATTGATTTCTTGTTTTTGTTTCATTGCACTATTGGTTAAAATATCAATGAATTTCTATTTATTATTTCAGTAGTAAGTTACAACAATAATTATTTCTATGTATGAAAATTATTGAGAACATAAATCAGATATGGTATTGAGAATTTAACAGTGTTCACTCATATATCACT
>LPNX010892746.1:464005-494938 GCA_001517045.1 Pseudotsuga menziesii | reverse complement strand
TGTGAGATGTGACCTAGAAATGGGTGCACACTAGCCTTTCTCTCTCTAGTGTTTTCTTTAGTACTTGATCTTTCTCTGTCTTTAGTTGCTAGGGTTTCTTGGGCTTCTTGGAATTTTGGAGCGTCTTGGAGGTTTAGAGTTAGGGTTTATCCCTTGGAGATTGAAGATTAGTGTTTTGTGATAAAACCTACTGTGGATATTGGAGAAGAAGAGAAGAGGAGGGTGGTTTACCTTGGAGCATGTGTTGGAGTGATTCTTGCATAGTAGATCTCCTTGGTTGCTAGGGTTTTGTCGATTCTTTCTAGCTATGGATTATGGAGAGTCGAGAGGATTTGTATTAGCTTTGAGAGAAGGCTATGGTATGTACATGTACTTCATTTTGTGCATATTATTGAAATTTATAGCTGCTGTATGCTTGTGCAATTTCCAAAATTTGAATTTCATATATCACTTGTGAGATGTGACCTAGAAATGGGTGCACACTAGCCTTTCTCTCTCTAGTGTTTTCTTTAGTACTTGATCTTTCTCTGTCTTTAGTTGCTAGGGTTTCTTGGGCTTCTTGGAATTTTGGAGCGTCTTGGAGGTTTAGAGTTAGGGTTTATCCCTTGGAGATTGAAGATTAGTGTTTTGTGATAAAACCTACTGTGGATATTGGAGAAGAAGAGAAGAGGAGGGTGGTTTACCTTGGAGCATGTGTTGGAGTGATTCTTGCATAGTAGATCTCCTTGGTTGCTAGGGTTTTGTCGATTCTTTCTAGCTATGGATTATGGAGAGTCGAGAGGATTTGTATTAGCTTTGAGAGAAGGCTATGGTATGTACATGTACTTCATTTTGTGCATATTATTGAAATTTATAGCTGCTGTATGCTTGTGCAATTTCCAAAATTTGAATTTCAGCTATATATGTTCTTCATTTATTGTTATTTATAATTGTATATGTCTTGTTGATTTGACATAAGTAAAAGGACAATTTGTTAAGTGATTTAACATCTAACAATTAAGGGTAACAATTTAGTCGCATTGTATTATGCTATTATAGGCATTTGGATTTTCTTGCATTGGGTACCAAAGCAAAGTTGTTAGCTCTTTTTGTGTATGTTCAGAGGGGAAGACCAAACTCTTATTTTGAGACCCAATAATATAAAAATCACGATGCATCGTTCTATGGAACAACCCTACATAGCATAGCTCACTAGAAGGGTGTTACCTGCTAAGGTCTCTCTCTCTCTCTCTCTCTCTCTCTCTCTCTCTCTATATATATATATATATATATATATCCATGCAATCAAGTCTATCAACCCTGTTACCCCCTATCTGTATATGGTGTTCACAAAGGTTTTCTAGAAGTGTTTTAGATGGAAGGGAGACATTTTGAGATTTTATGTGGATAAGATCAACCTTGTACCTCATGTATGGACGGTTCTGATCCTTGTAGCAACGAACTGTAGCAAGCTGATAGCCTTGAATCAAAGCAATTATGAGCATATGTTAACAACAACAATGGGGTTTTGACCCAATCCTAAATGGACCTATGTATGTTTTGACATGATTACAAGCAACAAGTAACAACAATAGGCCTACTCTTGAGGATCCTCTGGAGGTTGCACTAATTATAGATATTCTTTGCCTTGAGTTTATTATATACTATCTCTCCAGTGAAACCATGTTGCATATGCGAGTTAAGATAGTTGATTAGACATTAAAAAATGCAAAAGAGAGATAAATGGAAGTGTTAAGGCATTCTCAAACAACATCCTGAAGCCAAAGCTGGTAGCAAACACAGATTATATGTATTTTTAGATCGAAATCGGAAAAAACCAGTCCCTTGTTTGCAGAATAGGTGGTGTGCAAGTGTAGATAACATGGTACCATTCACTTTTAAATTAAGGTTTGTTGGCCACAAAGGTGTGGTGGTTGTGGATCCAGGATCCTCCTGCAAACTCTCATTGCAATCAAGCATGCAGAAGTACATTTAATATGATAAGAGTCTGGATGTCCTTTCTTGGACAAATGATAGAGAACTCAAAGAACTCGACAAAGAGTTCCAAGAAATTTAGGAGCTGAAGGTGTTGCGGTAGTTGTAGATTTGTGGGATCCTTTGGCGGTTTGCTAGCTGCATATGGAGCATCTACTTGCATTGGCAAAGCCGTTTCTATTTGAACGAGAATGGGCTTAACCTTGATAGCATGCAAGGATGGGCTATCTCTTTGGCATATACTGTGGTTCGAATGAGCATTCTTTGAACATATCATGGGTATAGGCTGTTTTCCTTATGGATGTCGCAGGGATACTTCCATTAAATACCTTGCTTAGCAGTCTTTTTTATCAATGCTTATTCACTTCTCACGCCTTGGATCACTCTAGCTACTTTGTGGACAATTATTCTCATGGAGCATTCGCTTGGAGGAATACTCATTGTGCCTTGTTTGCTGGGCGCTTATTTTCCATTGTGGAGTGAGTCATAGGTGGAGCCATCCTCTTAGCATGCAACATGGTTGATGAGTTGTTGCATGGAAACTTAGAGTTTGTTGCCCATTAACTCTAATAAATTCGTTTGTTCCTTTAGTAAATATTTGAGGTGGTTATGGGGTCCTTTATGTGTTCGATGAGTTTGGTTAAAAGATTTTAAGGATGGCTATGTGGTTATGGGTTTTTTATTAAATATTTTATTGAGAGGATGAAGTGGATCTAACCACTTTTGGGTGAGTTTGTAAAGGGGGTCAAGGAATATTTATGAAGCTTTATGCATTGTACATATGGCTTTGCCCATTATTATATTGATTTAGTTGTAATTTGTTAGAGATTGGTTAGACACTAGTGGAGGTTAGCTATTGTTTACTCCACCTTAGGAATTAATTAATATTTTATTGTGAAATGAGTTTGAGCTACACCTATATAATGGTTGGTTCTCTCATTCATTTGTTATGCTTGGATAATTAGATATTTCTCTCTTTGGAGCGTAATTGTTATACCTTATGGAGCATTAATTCACCTGGTTAACTTACCAGGGGTGCTCCTATAGGAACTACTTGGTCCCAGACCAGGAAGTCAATGTCTCATCCTGGAGAATCTGCTTGGACCTCGTGTCCAAGAAATTGTCTGGTCCTAAACCAGAATTTCCTAGAAACATATAAGGTCCGTAATCACATGTTAGGGACTTTTCCATGGCATCAACCTGTTTGGTCTCGGACCAAGAACCCCAGGAGACTACTAGGGGCCTAGGGTACCTTCTAGGGTCTTACTCTGCCCTAGTTAACTGACTAGGGTACCATTCTCCCTGAGAATGGGTCTCGTAGTTGCAAACATCTTGGTAACTGACCAAGTGCCTCCATTCTTAAAGAATGGCTCTCAGCTCCAGGCTGAGCTTCAGTCCCAAATTGAATTAAGTTGATCGACTTCCTGGTCCTTGACCAGGTCCTCCATTCTCCCGGAGAATGGCTCTCGATGCTGCTCTATCTTTAACACACATAAATTTCCTCCAAAGCCTTTTTATTAACAATACTCATAAAAATATTACATTGAGTGCAAGCAGAGGTTCCACCTTCTGATGCCTTACTATGGCAAAATGCCTTCATTATATAGAAAAACCAAGCAAATGGGGGCGCATGGGCCACTGATGCTGACTGGGGCGAATTTGAATTTGAGAGGGAGTTAATCCCTTGATTCGGGCGAGTTAGAGCGAGTTTGCATTGAAGAAACATGCAGCACCTCTCAAGAGGTAGGTGCAACCTCTCTTTGGGATCTCCAAAACACGTCGGGTGGTTGCCACACAAGCTAATACACCCCCTTCTAAGGAGAAAAACGTCCCCCTTGATTTGGCAAACTCATACTGATTAGATTTGATGCCGAATGCCGATTAGAATCCTTAGTTAACTCTTCTTTGATGTTTAGTTAACTTCCTTGAATTTCGGACATGTCTCCGACATGTTTCCACTGCTTAAGCAATTTGTCCTTTTCCTTTATATTCCAATTTTTTGGTCTTTTTCTCCATTTTCGAGTAATATTCAATTTTGGAGATAAATACTTACTCGAAAACTTAGGAAAGTGGGTCTACGGGTAAAGTGGGTGCTTTGAGTGTGAAAACGAACACCCCCATGGCAAATTCAGACTCTAGACCACATTTTTATTATATTTTTAATTTTTCCCAACTAAACTATTAAAAAATAGCCTAAATTTGCAGGAAAAAATATTTTTCTCAAAATTTAAAGTAAAGCCTAGGGTGACCTAGCACATGTCCATATGGCTCAATAATAATGTCTAGCACGTTCATATACATTGACACATGAACTTTAATAACGTCCCAGGGTTTAACCACTAAGACGACCATTCTAGCTTTGGAGGAGCAGGTGAAAAACTCGAAAATTATAAGTTGTTCATTCAACAACATATAATTAACAAGGAAAAACCACCTTGGAATACCCGAATTGATGTTTAAGTCCTACGAAGCCAAGTTTTTTACAAAAAACCCATGCTAACACATTTTTTACAATCTCCCCGCACGGTATGAACATGTGGTAAAAAAGTGAAAAAAGTGACATGGAAGGCCTGAATGGACTTCTGAACTCTGAATTTGAACAAGTACTTGTTCATTTTTGGCGGGTCACTTGAAAGTCCAACTGAGTGCGACTCAGGTGGTAACATAGCTTTCAACGAAAGCTATTCCGTTAAAAGAGGAAATGCCATTCTTTTTACATATATTTTGACTGCAAATTGCAACTGCAGTGTTATCTAATCATTTTGGAAAATAACTGAAGTTGATCTTTAGAAAATAGCCTTATACATATTTAGAAAAATCATATTGATTGTAAGTGAATATATAAATGCAGCGATACGTTGTGAATTAATGTGCACATATTTGTCATTTCCCAGATTAATTTGATTCCAAACTATTGCAAGCATTCTTGATTCAAATACCCTATTGTTTTGCTTCCAATATCATTTAAATGCAACCCTCTACAATTATACCAACTTGTTATTCCTATTTATCATAACTGCTCTTTTGTTGGAGCATTCTAACTCACGTTATACTGTTCTCTCTTGTTTGAAGTTTAGTAATGCAATTAGACCAATTTAATGGGCTGGTTCTATTTTATATTATAATTGGAATAACCCTTGTCTTGTAGGTGAATAATTCGTTTCCATGCAGTTTCACTATTAAAATTATATCATGCCTTGCTTACCTTTTCAAGAATGACTTGATCTTGGTGAAGATGACAAATTACATATAACAATTCCAGTTGCACTCGTATAAAGGTGGTTAAGGAATGTCAACTATAAAATCCAGAATCTTCTACTTTGAGTCCATGTTTGTGTTCCATACCTTCCATACCTTATATAGCAATGTTCTAAACATTGTTTTGGGGAATATATCTTCGAGGGCCTGTAATGAAATTTATCAGGAAAATTGGAGAAATATTAGAAATTATCGAAAAATATCGGCAAGAAAAAACTTAGACTTGAAGAATTATGAAAATATTGAAAAAAATCAACAACTTGAAAAACTCTAAAGAAATCGTAAATATTGGGAGAAATCTGAGATATTTGGAACACTGTTCTATAGTCTCATTTACTTGTTACAGATAAGAAAGCAGTTTTTCTGAGCTTCTGTTCCAAAATTTGCGCTTGGTATAGTAAGAAGGGTCTCAAAGGATAAAATCATTTTGGTGCTTCCTGCTAGTGAGCATCAATTTTATTAACTGGAAATATAACAATCCTTTAGGTTTTCTAATATATTGTAGAAAAATCTACAAGAAAATGGTGGTTTTCTGATTTAAACCCCTTCCATTTTTTTTTTCTCAAATTTTCTGGCTTTAATCCCACTGCTTGCTGATTTTTGCATATTGTGTTTCTTTCGAGTTCTACTGATTTTCTGATTTGTTGACCCTCACTGAGTTATTTCCAAGTCTGACTTTTTCAACATTGCTTTAAAAGTTTAAACTTATCCAAGGTGATGCTTCATATATCATAGTACATTGGCAAGTATTTTTGTAAGTGCTTTGCAATGAGAAGCATTACAACTGGCCCACTTGCATGGGCGAAATGGTCCTTGAGGTAAACCAGTGAGAACATAAGCACTTTATTTTGGCTAAGCTGTTGTGTCAGGGGTTAGTCTTTAGTTAAAATCATCTACGATTTGGACCTGCTCCCAGCTGCTTATTCATAACATGCTGGGAATTGAACCTTGGTAGGTGGCCTGACATGCCATTAGCTTTACTCCTGAAGCATAACCCAATCAACAGAAATTATTTATAATTGATCACATCACCTTAAATAAAGACACATTCTGGAATCTGACATAATAACTAGTTATATATGATTGCATATACGTAATATCTTTGCATGGCACTCAAAGAGAAGCCTTGAAAGCAAATAGCAACAAAGATTATCCCTTATCCTAGAGTGTGAGTGACCCAGAGACTAAATGTTGTAAGATTTTACTCCAGAGATCAAAACTATGAATGGTGTTGGGAAGTTTGCAATTATTGATTTCAATGGGTATTGAATGGTGTTTCATGGGATTGTAAAATAGAATGCATAAGAGGGAACTTTTACGTTTTTGATTTTGTTCCAGTTCACTATAGTAGGCTTATTGTGACATGATTAAGTGAATACTTGCCGTTTGAACAGGGATGAAGTATGATCTTAAGAAAGTTGAAGAGGTCCTTTATGACGTCAAGATTAGAAAACTTGATTCATCAGGATCAGCAACAGAGACAAAACAAGAGGCATCTTAATTCAAAGGAGGCAGTAAGACATGCTTGGGATGTTGGCATTTCCATGTGAAATGAATAGAATGTTCAGTGTTGTACATCTCATAATTTTGGCTTTCTGGCTTTTATCTAAAGAGCATAGCTCCCAACAGTTCTCAGACGAAAAGAAAGGCTGAATTTTTGTCTAGGCCTTGTCTGTCCAAAGATTGATGTTCACAACAGAATTTGGGTCAAAATTTAACGTGTTGCCACCGAGGCTTAATTGACGCTATCTAAGGATGATTTGAAATTGGAGCTATTCTTTTTGTTATTTTCTTGTCTTTAGAATTAAATCTAGCAATCTATTGCATCCTTTAATTAATTTTGGTTGGTTTCCCCTGTTTTATGATATTCCTAAAATGTTATTATAAATCTCCAAATTTAGCCATGAGTTATTTATTTATTACAAAACTCTGTCGTGGTTTTGAAATCAAGTTTAAAAACAGTGGCTTTCTTTTTGTATATGTTAAATTCTAAAACTCTCTCGTGGTTTTGAAATCAAGTTTAAAAACCGTGGCTTTCTTTTTTACATAATACGTTATGCTTTCTTTTTTACATGATACGTTATGCCTTCCCCAGAATCTGTTTTAACTTTTATTATCTAAATCCCTGCCCAATAAACATAAAAATTATAATATGTTATTTTTTTAATAGTAATCTACATATAAGTGAAATTAGTAGTAAAGTTTTTTATATCTATTTAAAAAAAATAGTTTAATTAATGTTTTATTTTACATAAAAGTGAAAAGTGAAATCACTAAATTACTAGTATCTATTTTTAAAAAATAGTTTAATCTAATTTAGAAATGTTTTATTTTACATAAAAGTGAAATTAGTAGTAAAATTGTTTATATCTATATTTAAAAAATAGTTTAATCTAATAATTTAGAAATGTTTATTTTAATAGTTGTAAAAAAAATAATTAGATGATAAATAATAATAACTAGTTTATTTTAATTTGTTTTGTACTATATAGTTGATAAAACAAATATAGTTTTAAGACAAATTATTTGGTATAGAAAGGAGAGATGTATAATTTTTTAAAAATTTATAGTTAATGAGTTAGGTTGGTGGTTTTGTACTAGCTAAGGAGCGAATAGATTAGTATATCATAATAACTAAGGAGTTAATAGGTTGGTGGTTATAGCACATTAGTAGGTTGGTTAATGTAGCGCACAAATGAATCTCAACAGACAATAAAGATCCATCCATTAATAATAGAAACATTTATTATAAAGAGACAATACATCTGGGAGGCAATGATAGTGATTGGAACTTGCTAGAATTGTCAAAATTTCCAAAAAATGAGTAAATTTAAACCAGTGGTTGTTATAAGTTACCCACCTTACCAAAATTAAAACAAAAATCATGTTTAAATAAAAAAATTCATGTCAACTTATAAAATAAAAATAAAAAGTAAAACTAACATAGTTCTATCTTAATCTTGGATCTATTAAGCACCAAGAAGGATCAAATTTTTTGAGGTATAATATTTTTTTATCTTGCAGGTAGAAGATACTTGCAAACAAATTGGATGACTCTATGTGTTAGCTTAGATCCCTCAACGTGATTAATAGATTCAGATTTAAGAGAAACATATGATGATAATATCTTAGTTGAAGTGAAATAGTATTATAAATATTATATAAGCTAATAATCACTTTATAAAAACTAATTGTTATTATATTTTAATAAATATTATTAATTCCTTTGTCTGCATGGCTCCATACATGATGGATCTTCCATGAAATCATACTGGACATTATTCAACTGACTAACCTAACTCACGAACTTACCTGGCTGGGCACGTGATAACCTGTATTTGAACTAATAAGGAGATTCTATTATCTCATTTCCCCAATATAGAGGGAGATTGGCTTAAATTCCATTTTGCTTTTTTTATTTCAGAAGAAACGACACTTTATGATCCCTGATGGAATTCCTCGGAACCATCAAAATGAGGATGTTACAAAGTAAAAAGGCCTAATATTAGGATGTTTCGGAAATGGTCCCAAACAAAACAAATGGGTAACTTAGTTCTCCTTCCTCACCTGATATTGGTGTGTTCCCTATGTGGCTATAGTGGAACCTCATATATATATATATATAATTAAAATATATATTAAATAAATTAAAAGAAAGTATTTCAAATAGTGCTCTAAGATAAAAATATTAAACAATAAAAATATATAAATTTAATGTTAAGGACATAATATTTAAATTTAATATTAATATTATTAAATACTTAACTAATTTAATAATATTATATTAATAAGTTCAAAATATTTCTATTTTTAAAATTGATTTTATAATTAAAATGATATAAAAATATGTAATAAATTAAAGTTTAATAATGTCAAGGATATAGTAGTCCATTGTTGGGGCTAGATGGATTTCATTCCATCTACCGAGGTTTAATTGGGTTTACTATTTTTCCTTGATTCCTTTGGAATAATAGGAGGGAAATGGTTTTCAGCTTAAAAAAGTTTTACATATATTTTAAAATTGTAAAAATGATTTTTTAATTTTCAAAATATTCACTTTATTATTTATATTTTATACAACTAATTTTTTGTTTGTTTGTAATATTCAAATCAAAGAAGTCAAAGCAATCAATTCCAATTTTATACCACTTTAAAAAACTTTATAAAAAATTTTTAATATTCAAATCATAGAAGTCAAAAGAATCAACTCCAAACACATATTTAACTAGTTGTAATATTGTTATTTTTTTTAAATTGACTGTAATAATATAATATTATGTCCATTTCATAGTCATACTCGACGGTAAAGTTGCCCTAATAACAATTTTGTTGTCATATTTTGTGTGCTTTGCAAATTCCCATGTTGTCCATTAGCTCTTAGCTTGGATATGTATTTAGTTAATGAAGGAACTTGGAAGGCTAGTCCAATTGGGCTCCGCCATAGACGAGTTGGCAATTACAACCTGCAAGGATAACTTGATCATAATATTAGAAGTGATAATTAAGAATGAGTGAGTTGGCAGGCAGTAAATAATGAGAGCAATTGTTGTTTGTAGATATTTTTAAAATTAAATTTTGATAGGAATAGCATGAGAAAAATAGTGTCATCATATTTTTTTCCAACCAATCAACAAATAAATAAGTATTTAATATATTTGAAATTTATTATTTTACCATTAAACATATGAAACACATTTTAAATTTACGAATAATAGTAATTCAAATTTGATCTATTACAATATAACATAGGAAGGTATAAAAATAAAAGAAAATGCATTAGAATGTTCTATCTTTATATTTTGTTATTTGATTGATGGAGTTATGGTGAAGCTTTAGCGTGTAATTTTTTTTTAAAAGACTTAGTGTGCCATAGATTTGTAAAGTTTATCTTCTATGTGCAGACGTTGGGTCTTTTAAATGTAAATATTTTAAGGTGGAATTGTATTATTGTAGATACCAACCTTTTTATTGGCAATATTTTCAAAGTATTGAGATGGAGCTTTTTGAAATCATATTTTATTGATAATTATTAAGAACATTTTATCTCAAGGATAATGCTTATTTGATAGAAAACTTCCATTCTAATTATTCAGAAAAGCTTTGTAAATGGTATTGGATTATAAGATTTCATCCAATTTTGCTCTTTCCAAATCAAATAGATAATAAGGGTAATCATTCACTATCATTAAGAAACCAAGGGGGGTAATAAGGGTTGACTGCAGTCTAATCTATGTCATATAATTAAAAAAGGAAGAAAAAAATGAAATAATAGGAACCTTGGATAGATCTTCTATACAACATTAAATACGTTACAGATATGAGCACCAAAATGTTGTTAGAGTCCTCGACAATAAGAGCACTCTTTACTATCTTTGAAAAACTAATGATATAACTTGTATCTGCAATAAAAAGGAAGAAAAAATGAGACAAAGCGTCTTGGGTAGATTTTCTCCATGACATTGAATAAGTTAACAAAGATGATCACCAAAATGTGTTTGCACTTTGGATAGATCTTTATGGCATTAAATAAATTACAAATATGAGCACCAAAATGTGTAAAGCATTTTGGATAGATGTCAACTATGGCGTTAAACATGCTATGAAGGTGGCATTAAATAATTACAAATATAAGCACCAAAATGTGTAAAGCATTTTGGATAGATGCCAGCTATGGTGTTAAATATGCTACAAAGGTGAGCACCAAAAGGTAACCTTCTTTGGGACAAACCATATGTGTTCCACAAAGGTAAAGGCCAGGACTAAATTTGCCATCTTGTCGACAAAGATGGTATTCTACATTTTTTTTGTAGATCACAAGTGTAAACATGGATGTTAATTTGACAAGATTGGTATGTTTATGGATATTTTACTTTATCAAAAGTTTCTTTAAAAGCTTATAATGTCATATAGAGCAACATAATAATTAAGGTAATAATTTTAAAGTAAATTTATTATATTTAGGCCTTTTAAGCTTCTTACGAAATATATCTTATTTTATCAACACATAATAGGGACCATGATCCTTTGTTTATCTTCAAGTCAATAAGTCATGACGCTTTGTGAGTCGCATTGCTTATAGTGTAAATTAGCTTTTTTCTCGTTTAACTTTAGATTTAGGCATACCATCCTAACATAGATTTGTGCTTTGTTGGAAGTTGGAGTTGAAAAATAGTTTATGTAGTTTATTGTGGAATTGAAGGCAAGGATTGCTGCTTATACCTAGTACATTAGGGGTGGTTTCTGATTACATAAATTATTTTTTTGGGAGTTGTTCAGCTGTATGCATTTATGATGACATAAACTCTTGTTATGCAAATCCTTCTTCATTTACTTTTGATTATCAACTTTTGACTTTTACAATTAGGAAGAAATAATTAGATTGTAAATCCTTGTTTATTTGCTCTTTTCTATGGCCCCTTTTAACTATAATGGAGAAAGTCCTAGTTTTAAAAGATTTTCATACGGTTGTATGGCGTTATTTTAATATTACTGATTAAAAAATACGACTGTGGAAAAGTAGTGAAGGACAAAATCCTCTTTGAAGATTTTAGGATTCATTTAGTTGATTTTATGGTGTTTGTTCTTATTTTGGATTAGGAGAGTTGGAGGTTTTGTGATAAACTTCAAGTGAAGCATGATAAAAGTACAACAAAATCGCTATCTTTCTAGCACATTTATGACACCATTCTAACTCATGAATGCTAGGATATTCCTTGCTCGTAGAGGAATATGTTTATTATTGTGACGGGGTCTTTTTAAATTGTAATTTATTTTCCTAATATTTTTTATTACCTAATTAGTTATAATATGTTAAGATCAATGTTTGTTTGATAGATAATTGTTGTTTTAAATATCTAAGCTTAGGTGATATTGGATTATGAGAATTCTTTCGAGTTCTCTCTTTCCAATTCAAGGATATACCTTTATAATTAAATATATTTGAGGAGATTTATTTATCGTTCGATGACCTACTAAGCAATATAGTTACATTACCTTTGAGGATATTGGAAGGTCTCATTCAACTAGAGTCGTAGATGATAAAGTGCACTTGTTCACTATCATTGTGATGATGTGACAGTAGTTGAGTGTACCCTAACCTATGCCTTGCAATAAAATGGAGAAGAAAATAGAGCAATGGGCACTTGGATAACCTGTCTTGCAATAAAATGGAAAAGAAAATAGAACAATAAGCACTTGGATAGATCTCCTCTATGGCATTAAATAAGTTACGGAGATGAGCACGAAAATTTTGGGTTGGTTTTGGAATGGTAGAGGTTAGGACTAAACCGCCATATTTTTGAGGTGGGTATGCCAAGGTGTTTTACACACTATTAACTATTAACGGTGATAATTTTCCTTAATCAAAAGTTTTATAAATGTTTATCATCTCCTATAGCCTAAGAAAATAATTAATGTAATTACTTTGTAGTAAGTTTATTGAATATCTTTACACATAATAGAGCTTCTAACAAAGAAATATGTCATTATTTATCCACATTAGACATGGACAATGATCCTCTCAAGCTACCTTTAATGCAGTGGTCCCTATGAGTTGCAACAACTTATGGTGTAAGTTACAACTTGTTTCCAATTTACTTTGGATTGAGGCATACATCCCGCAATTAGACTAACATATTTAGGCTTTTACTCCATTAGAAGTTGAAATTGAAAAACAATTCATCATTTTCATGTGTAGTTTATTGTAGGATTTAAGGTAAAGATTGTTGCTTATTAGAAAACATTAGGGGATGTCTCTCAACAATTAAATACATTTATCACATTAATATAGATTTATTTGTTTGTGGGTTCAACTACATGTATTTATGGTAACATAAGCACATGTCATGTATCCTTGTTTATTTACTCCTTTCAATTCCCATTTTCACCATTATAAATTTTAGATTTAAAATCCTTCTTTATTTATTCCTTCCAATCACCTTGTTGTATCATTAGAAGCAAATTATTAGATTTTAAATCATTATTTATTTATTCTACTCCTCTGAGTGACCCACTTTCATCATTATGAAGAAAATCTTAGATTTAAATTTTTTTCACGGGGATGTCATATTATTTTGAGTATTGATTGAACAACATTAATGTGGGAAAGCAGAGAAGGACAAAGAAAATAACTTTATGGAAACCATCTTTGAAGATTTGAAGGGTAAGTTTTTGTGGAAATTGAAGAGATTAGTAGATTCATGGAGTTGTTTTAATGGTGTTTTACTTCT
Organism: Pseudotsuga menziesii; assembly: GCA_001517045.1. NCBI lineage: Eukaryota > Viridiplantae > Streptophyta > Pinopsida > Pinales > Pinaceae > Pseudotsuga > Pseudotsuga menziesii. The sequence continues at coordinate 481,478 of LPNX010892746.1, read as the reverse complement.
TATCTCGAATGAAGAGTGTCAAAGTTTTTCCATAAATTATAATAGTAGGATAAAAGCACAACAAAATGGCCCTCTTTTAGGCGCTTTTCTGACACCATTCGAACTAGAATTTGGAAATCATACTTGTAATCTCATTGGAAAACAATCATTGCTCCCAAATTTCCGATTACATTGGGGTGTTTGGGGGACTTTGAGTTGGATTGCAAAGTCAAAAAAATGGAAATGTGTTGGATCGATGGGGATCATGAAGAATTGGTTTGTCAGATTTTGTAGATTGTAATCCCCTCGGTCTTGGGCCATTACATTGATATTTATAGTTGGCTTTATTGGTTGGTTCATTGTTGGTAATTATATTGTCTCTTATATACAACAAGGAGACCCAGTTTGTTAAGCCCTATATATTGTAACATTACATTCATACTGTTATATTTTTATTATATTTATTGGTCGGCTAGGACCTTAATTGTAATTGTAGGGTCCAGTATAATTATAATTGTACCATTTGTCTCTTAGGATCATCTCATCTTGTCTTGTGTCTTTGCTACATTGTATAAATAGGTTTCCCCCTCGAAGAGGCTTCTTATTCATCTTTTTCCATCATTCTTAAGGTGTTGGATTTATCTCTCCTTTTTATTATATGTTCTTTTGGGAATTTGTTGCATAACATTTGGTGTCAAAGCTTGAAAGCTTACAAAATGAGTCATCTAGGAATTTTTGCAATAATTTTTATTTTGGGACATTTTAGACAATGAAACTTAGAGGGGCCATAGAGGGCACATAGAAATAATTATGGTGTGATTTTCAATTCTTGATTCATTACAAGTTTAGATTTATACCTTGTGGAAGTTAGGGTTTTGTGTCCAAAAACTAGTCTTAAACAAGTGTTTTGGGTAAAATTGTTATATCGGGAGATTGAGAGATCTAATTTGAGTGAGACTTGTTGCCTTTGAAAGAAGATGGGAAATAGTATTTGTGGTAGCAATGTTAGAATCAAATCCATCAAAATGGACACGTTTCAGGTTGTACACCATCGCTCTCCTTTATAGAAAAAATAACAAGTTTTGGGAAATTTATCATAACTTTTTCTTGATGCATCACAACTAGGTTAGACTCGTGGCATTGCGGAGAAAACATATCGTTCTTTTACAGGACATAATTTCAAACTGAAAGGGGTTAAAATTATAGAGTTTCTTTAGTTGGAAGGATGGTCAGAAAGGAAATTTTGAAATTAGGGTTTAAATAGGTACGTTAGTTTGAAAATTGCATAAATTTTGATTGGAATATATGTTTTGGGAGATTGAAAAGTGTCACAATAAAGAGTAAATAGAGATCAATTCTAGTAAATATTATTGGGATCATATGGTCAAAGGTGTGGACAAAAATTATATACCCATTAAACTTCCTGAAGGCTCATCCATAACTTGTGAAGAACATGAGGTTTTGAATTTTCTGATGACCAAGCTTGACAATATAGTAGATGGTCTTGGAAGTACAATGCTAAAAAGGGTGGACATTATGAATATAGTAAGTGTTACAGAGAAAAACTTCATATGGATTGGGGTGGACCACAACAGATAGCATGACACCATAAATCAATCCATTCTATAGCATGCTAGATACATAAAAATAACTAAATACTAAGGGATAAGAACTGTACCTCAACTGGACGTTCAAAGAAGATCATTGTTGAGCTCTCGGTTAAAACTTGTCCCTACACTTCATCCTCAACAACAAATAGATATACAAGCATGATATATTATGTGTTAGTGTCTAATCTAGAATATTCAATTTAAACATGTATACAAAGTAATTACATCCATGGATACAAATATTCATAATTACACATGAAATTGGATGAGAAATAGATATTTCTATGAATGTAAGCAAAGATACGAATGAAAAACTCTGCCGACACCACGTTAGAACCGAGAAACTGAGTCCCTCCACCTGGGCCTCCACCACTTCAATCCTCCATGCAATTACAAGCTCACAAAGACAATGGGAAGCTTGGGAAAGAGAACTAATGGCTTCCTCAAGGACAAAGAGATGCAGATTCAAGCATATAAGAATGGGGAAAATTTTCACTATAATCTCTTTACTCCAAAATTATCCGCCTTCAATGCTTCATAATAGCTCAATATATAGCCCCTCAATAGGAAATGAAGGATTGAATCAAAGCGTTTCCTGACTTATGAAAGGTCATGGATCAAGTCATTCGTTGCTTGATGGTGAAAACTTCAATTATTTTTATTTTTGAGGATAAAACCTGATGTATGCGGGTAACAATGGTGCAAGCTACGTATATGCAAGTTATATACTTGAGACCTGTGTGTATATTCAAAATTGTGTTTTAAGGGGTTACACTAGAGTATCAGGGAAATGGTGAGTAAATGGGGTATAGTGAGTCTACATAGGTACATGGAAAGGCCACCAAATCATGATGTATAAGGTGTGGTTAATCATGCTATAACAATAAGTAAGGGGGACATCATGAATATGGTAAATAAGGATGAATGCCGAACATTCAAGAGGGATATGCAAGATGGATTCCAAAATTTCGAAGGGTATAAACAAAGGATCCTTGAAAACAAGGGGCAAGAAGTTGTGAAGGATATATTTGGCCACCTTAACCAAAATTCGAGACCTCTAGAAGATGACAAGGAGAGCAAAAGGGGCTTGTTTCAATCACATCTCGAGAAAATTGAGAAACAATTAGAGAACAAGAGGTTTGAGTCCCTGACATTTGAAGATTCATCACACCATCATGGGTTTAAATCAACACCAAGGAACGACTTCTTTCCCATCATTAATATGAGAAAGTTTGATGGCAATGATCCAATACCATGGATATTCCAAGTGGACCAATTCTTCGATCTACACCAATTTCCAAATTTACAAAAGGTAACTATTGCATCCTTAAATTTAGAACATGAAAAATTTCTCTAGTAGCAATGGCTTTGTGATCGTAAAATAACACTATTATCTATTGGTCTATATTTACGAAATAATTGATAGTTCATTATGGGGATATTAATAGTAACACCTTATGTAACCAGTTGATAAATATCAAGCAAAAAGATCAAGTTGCAAAGCACATTAAGAAGTTTTAGAAATTGAGCCTTAGAGTGAAGACCATTGACAAGGATAATATGTTGGATTTATTTATGGTAACTCTAAAGGATATTATTCAACATGAGGTATGTCTCTTTGAACCTAAATAATTGGAGAATGCTTTTAGTTTGGCAAGGAAATTTTAAACTAAAAATATGGCTACTAGAAGGGCTACTACTAACACCTACAGAGAGGGAAGTGTTTCCTTCCCCAACCACAATAAATCTACAAGGTTGACGTCTCAACAATTGGAGGAAAACAGAAAGAATGGATTATGTTTTAATTATGACAACAAGTACTGTAAATAACATAAATGCAATAAGAAGAAACTATTCTACATATACCATGAAGAGGAAAATGATCTAGCATCAGAACAATCTCAAGAGTTAAATATAGAAGATACTACTCCGACCATATGTTTCCATGCATTGAACGACATTATCACTCCTCAAAATTTCAGGATATAATGATATATCAAAAAGAAAAAGGAAACAATGTTGATTGATTTTGGTAGTACCCATAACTTCATTAACTTCGTTAATTTCTCAATTGCTTTATTTATCTAACACCAAAATTTTAGGTAATGATTGCAAATGGAGGCACCATAAGTTTTTTAAGGAAATGCCATTGTATTAAGCTTAATATGGGGGGATATTGATTGGATATCAACGATTGCAATCCAAATGGGTGGTGTTGATATTGTACTAGGGGTCCAATGGCTACAATCATTGGGAACAATGGCTCTTAATTTTTAGGAACTTCTCATGCTATTCTCTTTGGAAGGAAAGGAAGCTCAAATTAGATTTATTCCAGGGAAACACTCTAAAGTGATAAGCTCTATTAGGATGACAAAATTGTTGAAAAAGGGACACTATGGAATAATTGCATAATTTTGTTTTCTAGATGTTCAAACATCAATGCCCTCTATTCAAGTGGATTTCCAACTAGTTATTGACAAGCGTCCCAATGTATTTGGAGAAATTATTAAAGGAATTCCACCTACTAGAGATCATGGCCATGTTTTTTTACTTGCAAACAGGTAGTGTACCACCCAACATCAGACCCTACAGGTACCCATATGCACAAAATAGTGAAATTGAAAGAATGGTTCAAGAAATGTTAGATGCATGCGTCATTCAACATAGTCAAAGTTCTTTCTTTGCAACAATGGTGATGCTTCATAAAAAGGAAGGCTCATGGAATCTGTCTAGACTATAGGGAGCTCAATAATATGACCATAAATGATCAGTTTTCTATTCTTGTCATATATGGATTACTAAATGAATTACAAGGTGCAATTTTCTTTACCAACTTGGATCTTCATTCAAGATACCATCAAATCATAATGATGAAATAGGAGATTTTGAAAACAATGTTTAGAACAAATCAAGGTATTATGAATTTTTGGTGATGCCATTTGTCCTTACCAATGCACCTTCCACATTTCAAATCTTGATGAATTCTATTTTTAGACCCTTCCTGAGAGAATTTTGTTAGTATTTTTTGATGAAATAATAATCTACATAATATATTGGGGGAAGCATGCACAACATGTTGAAAGGGTCTTAAAACTTTTAGAGGAGAACCAACTGTATGCCAATCCTTCTAAGTGAGACTTTGGGGTCTAGGAAGTGGAATATTTGGGTCATATTGTATCTCAGGGAGGTGTCAAAGTGGACCCAAACAATGTAAAGACTACCATGGAACGGGCGATTCCCAAAACCTTGAAGAATCTTGGGGGATTCTTAGGCTTAACATGCTACTACTGCAAGTTCTTAAGGAGTTGTGGTCAAACGACAACACCTCTAACAAGGTTATTGATAAAAGAGGTATTCCCTTGTACTCAAGAAGAAACCAAAGCTTTTGAGAAACTTCAAAGTGGCTATGTGCACAACTCCAATATTAGCCACATTTGGCTTCACAAAAAAAATTATAGTGGAATGTGATGCCTCACGAAATGGAATTAGTGAAATGTTAGTGCAAGAAGGAAGTCCGCTTTCCTTTATGAAAAGGAAAAAACTTACTCAAAACCAATTTATGAAAAGGAAATTTTTTCCATATTACAACAAATCGTGATAGCCTTAAGTACTTCTTGGAACAAATATTATCTTCAGAAGAGAAACAAAAATGGGTCACAAAGATGCTAGGTTATGACTTTGAATTATCTACAAAAAATAAAATAAAATGTGATGGAAGATGCACTTTCAAGAAAAGAAGATGGCATTGAGGGCTTACTTTGTGTTGTTTCCATCATTCAATGTGATTGGGTAGAAAAAGTAAGGACATAATGGAAACAAGATCAGAAGGCATGGAAGATAATTCAACAACTACAAGAATACCTTATTTTAGTAGATAAAATTGTGTGGAAAAATGATTCGCTATGGTACCAAGATCACCTATATTTATGTAAGTATTCTCAACTCAAACAGAAGGTTCTTTTGGAATTGCACACTTCTCCTGTAGAAAAAAATTCAGGGTTCTTGAAAACGTATCACAAGATCAAGAAGGATTTTAATGGGAAGGTATTAAAACTGATGTTAAAAAAATTGTAGCAGAATGTTTGGTTTTCCAACAAAACAAAGGAAAGACAATCAAGACACTAGGTCTTCTACAACCATTGGCCATGCCAAGTTAATCTTGGAAAGATGTCTCAATGGATTTTATCATAATTCTACCAAAGTCGAAAGAAAATATAGGCATCATGGTAGTAATGGATCTACTCACAAAATATTCCCATTTCTGCTCTCTTTCTCATTCATATAAATAAAATACAGTAGCTACACCATTCATGGAATCAATTCAAAAGCTACATGGAACCCCCAAGATTATTCTAAATGATAGAGATCTATTTTTCACTCGTAATTTTTGGAAGGAAATAATTTCTTGTTTGGGAACTTAGTTGGCTTATAACCTCTCTTACCATCCTTAATTCAATGGGAAAACAGAGTTTGTGAATAAATTCCTAAAGGGTATGTTTGTTGCTATGAATACGATAAACAAACACAATGGGTCATGTGGTTTCCATCAACAGAATGGTGGTACAACATATATTTCCATACTTCATAAAAAATGTCACCATATTTATGGCACTTTATGGCTATCATCCTCCTTCCATAGCATCATACTTGCAAGAGAAATCTAAGGTCCAAGTAGTGGGGGATCACATAAGGAAACAATAAGAGGTTCTCCAACTATTGAAATATAACTTGGCTATAACAAAAAATATGATGAAACAATAAGCATATCAACATCGCAGTGAAAGGAAATTTGAGGTGGGGGATTAGGAAATAGGCCTACCTTTTGAAAGTGAATTTGAAGAAGTGGCACTACATAAATAATGTTGAAATAATGTAACTGTAGAAGATATTCTATTGTACCTTTATTTTATTATTGTATCCCTCCTTTTCAGAGATGTTATTCCTCTGATTGGAGATATCCTTGATGGATTTGGTCATGTAAAAGTATTGAGGTTAAACCTCCATTTTAATTTGGGTCAATAGTACCCACAAAGTTGTGGTTAAATTTGGTGTTGTGTCTCCTAGGAAAGTCGACCCTAGTGGAGAGATGAAGTCAGCCTTGTTGGGTTATTAGAATTACCTTTTGATGTGCATAAATAGACGAGCCACCCTCCTCATTTGGACACACTCACAACTCAGGCAAGTTCGCATGAGGGAGAAAGAAGAGTCCATCTAGAGGAGAGGAACAAGTCTATCATGTTCTTGGTGTCTTACACTGTACTTGGTTGGATTCTATATTGAGTAAGTTTTGTTCGTTTTTCTCCCCCCATGAGGGTTGCCCAGGATAAATCTTTCTGTCTTCTTTTTCTTTCTATGCTTGTCATTCTTTCAATGATCTTCTTGTTATTTCCAGGCATAAAAATTTGAAAAGTATAACATGGTATCAAATCCAACCTGAAAGAATTCATTGTGCATTAGTTTCTCTCGCCATACAAGAAGTTAAGGTTTGTTATTCTGAACAACTCCATCAACAGATCAGACGAAAAAGAAGGATAGTTCAAATCTCCCTAGGAGCATGCATCTTTCTGTGGTGGTAGAATTTCATTCCGAATATTTTCATTTTTTGACCTGTCACTATTGCTAGGAGGAACTAGGGCATCAAATTTTTTAGGATTTTGTCCATTGTTTTGGAGGAAGGACCACATTTCTCAGCTCTCCTTGGGGAGGCATATCTTTTCATCCATACACATTTTCAATATCTCTAACTTGAAAAATTAGGGCTTCTATGTCAAACCCTAGGTCAGGTTGAAGTTGGTTTCAGGATCAACCTTCCTACTAGTAAGGTATACTTCCTATATTTCCATTTGAGGTTCTCATCCAGTAAAGATGGAAAACAACACCAAGATTGATGAGAAGCTTGAAAGGAGAAAAGAACTTTAGATCATGGAATTATAGAGTCATGTTGATCCTTAAAGAAAATGACCTAGAATGTTATGTCAAACATGAACTCCCATAACCTGAAGGAGATGAAGCAAAAGAAAAGCATAAGAAGGATATGGTCAAGGATAAGAGGATCATAGTTGAATATATAAAGGATCACTTTATTCCTCAAGTATCCTCAAAGAAGATTAAAAAATAAATGTTTGATGCATTGACCAGTCTCTTTGAAGGAAAGAACATCAACATAAGAACGACCTTGAGAAATCAACTCAAGTGAATGAAGATCCAGAAGGAAGAAACTATGCAGTCATACTTCACAAAAGTATCTCATATCAAATAACACTTGGAGGCTATTGGAGACATGGTGGAAGAAGCAAAATTTGTGATGACCACCTTGAATGGTATTCTAAGAGATTAGGAACCTTTCATTAGAGGAATCCATGTTAGAAGAAAGTTGACCAAATTTAGTAAACTTTGGGAAGAATGTCTGCATGAAGAAGGAAGGATAGATAACATATAAGAAATTATAAATGAATATAAATACCAAGCCTTGGAAGTGTTTAATTTAGTGAAGCATATGATCCTTAGTCCTGAATGAATTCACAGTGAAAAGAAGGTTGCAGAAAAGAGAGACAATTCAATGTAAACTGATCAAAACATTCATGGAGAAATGCACATAGATGGAGAAAAAATTTGTTAGCATAACACTACATGAATTAGAATTAACCTGTATGTGATACTATGGTATTACAATAGGAAAAATTTGAATGCCATAGGTAGGATTCGAATTCACCAACTTGGATTGACTCAGGTGCTAACTCAGTGTGGGAAAATCACCACTAGAGATCATTAATGCAACTACGGTCAACTGAATCGGTTCACAATAAATTAACTAATCTAGGTAGGTGAGAAAATGCACCCAACCTCCCTTAAATCACGCAAACTGGCACTATGATGACTAAAAGTGAACTAATTGATTGGAATCAGAGCATAACCGAACATAACTTGACACCGACTAGGGTCAACTGTTGGTGACTTTTGGTGGCACTCAGAGTGGGTTCCTAATTTATAGGTATTGGTCCCTAAAGATCCTAAACTCATGCAGAAAGGCACATTGAGTGTTAGGTGGCCCGGAGACGAGTACNCCCCTTAATACTAACTTAGACAACCTGGGCCCTGGAAACTAAGACCAAAGGTCACCCTTACAATCTAAATGCAAAAAATGACTTCTTAACAAACCAAGGAAATGGGGAAAACCTCATGGAACACCCCCCCTGCCTAAAAATAAGTAGGAAAACCAGTAAGAATAACTGAATGAAGCCTTTATACCAAGAAGGGATCTGATATAGACAAATCTATTTTCAATGAAATAATTGATGAATATGTCTTCAAGTTTCTCCTCTGTAGGGAAGTAATGTAGAATGATGTCCTTACTATGCACTAGTTCCCGGATGTAGTGCATGTGGACCTCAATGTGCATGGTTTGATGCTTCTGAACTGGATCACTGGATATCTTGATTGCACTCTGATTATCACACAAGAGGTCTACTAAAGGATAAGTTTGAATTCCAAACTCTATCAGAATCCCATGTAGCCAAACTTCCTGAATAGTTGCATTCACAGCCCCCCTATACTCTGCTTTAGTTGAAGAGAGAGAAAGAGTTGATTTCTCCTTGCTTGAAAAATAGATTGGTCTAGATCCCAACATGATCACAAATTCTGATGTAGATTTCTTGTTAGTACTATCACCATCCTAGTCTGACTCATTAAAAACAATCGGATCTAGTTGTGCATCGACATAATAGTGGATCCCAAACTCCCTCATACCTTGCACATAATGCAAGATGCACTTTGTTTCTTTCCAATGAAGCTCATGTGTCTCTTGCATGTATCTGGAAGCAACACTCACACCATAAGATAAATCTGGCCTCGAATTGGTGAGGTACAGTAAGCTACCAATCAGTCATCAGTAGAGTGTACTGTCAAACAGTGGTGTGACCTTCCATCCCTGACAACTCTAAATATTGGCAAGTTTTTGAAGATGATTTGTAGATACAGATATTTTATAAATGCCAGATGAATTTTCCAATACAGTTATTGATAAGGAAAATTAGAATTTGGAAAATGTTTCAAATAATGGGGAGTTTGTAGAAGTGGACAAGGGATAGAAAAATTTAAAGAATATGATTAGAGGTAAGGATATTATTCATCTCAAGAATAATTTTATCCCGAAAGGACTTATACCCTTAGAGAAATTATTTGATCATAATGATGTGTCTAAAAAACCTATAGTACAACCTAATGAGGAATATCTTCAAGATCACAACATTGGTACAGAAGAACATCCCAGGATAATAAAACTTTCAAAAAAATTGCTTGTAGATGAGAAAGAAAAATATATTGGTTTAATGAATAATTTTTATGATGTCTTTGCTTGGATTTATGAATATTTAAAAGAGTGACACTTTTCATATACAACATACCATCCCAGTAAATCCAGGAGAAAAACCTTTCAGACAGAAACTTAGAAGAATTTAAATATCATGTTGCTCCCTCTGATTAAGAAAGAGATAAAGAAGTTGTTTAATGCAAAAATTATAGTCACACTTAGATTTTCAAAATGCGTGTCTAATTTAGTTCCTGTTAGGAAAAAGAATGGAGAAATAATACTGTGTGTGGATTTCGGGAATCTCAATAAAGTCTCTTTAAAAAATAATTACCCTCTACCCAAAATGGACCACATATTACAAAAAGTGCTTGGCGCAGAAATAATTTCCATAATGGATGGGTTTTCAGGTTATAATCAAATAAAGGTCCACCCTGAAGATTAGCAAAATACAACATTCACTACACCTTGGGGGACCTTTATGTATGCCAAGATGCCAGTTGGGTTAATGAATGTAGGACCGACTTTTCAGAGGGCAATGGACATAGCTTTTGTTGAAGAACAATATAACCTTGTTGTGGTTTACATGGATGGTATTACAGTCTTCTCTAAATATGACAGGGATCTTATTAAACATTTGGAACAGGTATTTTTAATGCGCAGAAAATTTGGTATTTCCTCATCCTAGGAAATCAAAATTTGCTATGCAGGAGGGAAAGCTTTTGGGTCATATCATTTCTAAGGATGGGATAAGAATTGATCCTGACAAAGTAAAATCAATTATGCAAGTGGAGTTACCAAGGAGTAAAAAGGAAGTTCAGTCATTTATTGGTCAAGTTAACTTTTTGACGAGATTTATTCCTAGTTTTGTAGAAATTCTAAGGAGTGTCACCAACATGCTGAGAAGTGATTCCGACATCAAATGGACTATTGAAGTAAAGAAATATTTCACTGATATTAAGAAGGAAATAATTGAAGCACTAGTTTTAGTTAATCCCGACTTTTTAAAATATTTTATAGTTTTCTCTTTTGCTTATAATCATACTATAGCTCGAGTACCGTTACAAAAAAATCAAGAGAATGCAGAGCAACCCATTTCTTTTTTCAGTAAAGTTTTGAGGGATGCAAAACTTAAGTATGACATAATGGAGAAGCAAGCTTATCCATTGATTAAATCTTTGAAATATTTCAGATTTTATATTCTTTAGTCTCATGTTATGGATTATGTTTCTAATAATGTTGTGAAAAAATTCCTCACTCAACCTATTCCAGAAAGGAAGAGAGCAAAGTGGATTGCAATTCTCTTAGTATATGATTTGGAAATCAAGTGCACCAAACTGGTGAAAGGACATGGGTTGGCTAGTTGATGAGATATGCCAATTGTGAATCTTTGCAACTGAATTTCTTGTCTAATACTTCAAGTGGGATGGATTCAGGGTTACATGTAATAACATATTTTTCTTTATCTCTTTAGTACAGTGACATTGTATATGTTTTGCAAAATTTACAAGCACCTCCAGGATTGCGTAAAACCAGATCTAGGTCTGTAAAATTGAAAGCATCTAAACTATGTGTTATGAACCAATATTTATATTGGAAGGACCCATGGGGCATATTGTTAAATTGTTTATTTGAGAATGAATCCCAACAGACTATGAAGGAATTTCACTAGGGAGTATGTGGAGGGCATCATTCTTGGAAAGTGACTGGTAATAAAATATTGAGAGTTGTTTTTATTGGCCCACAATTTTTTCTGATGTGTATAAAGAGGTCACAACTTGCCATGAGTGCCAATTTTTTTATGGGAAGAGGAAGTTAATGCCATTACCACTCAATCTTATTTTAGTAGAAGAAACATTTCAACAATGGGGATTGGATTTCATTGGTGAGATAAATCCAAATTCTTCTAGTCAGCACAAATGGATCCTGACTGCAATTGATTACTTTACTAAATGGATTGAAGCGATACCAACTAGGAGAGCAACAAATTTTGTCATCATTGATTTTGTGAAGAATAATATCCTGACAAGATTTGGGTGTCCTAAGAGACTTGTAACTGACAATGCAGAAGTTTTTAAGTCAAAGAAAATGGTAAATTTTTGTCATAAGTACCACATCATCTTGAATCATTCGACTTCATACTATCCTCAAGGGAATGGACGCGTTGAATCCTCAAATCAGAGTTTGGTAAGGATAATGAAGAAGCTTATGGAGGATAATAAAAGAGCGTGGCATACTAAGCTAAAATATGCCTTATGGGAAGACAGGATAAGTACTAAAAACGCTATCGGTATGTCACTTTTTCAGTTGGTATATGGGGCAGAAGTCATTTTTCTAGTATCTTTGGGTTTACTAGTGATGAAATTTCTACAGGAGCAAGATGAAGAACCCAATCACATGCAAAGGAGAATAAACCAGATAATTAAATTGAATGATTTGAGAGACAAAGCTTATGACAAGGTGCGGGTCCATCATGAAAAGATGAAAAATACTTTTGATAGGAGGGTAAAAGTGGAGCAGTTCCAGGTTGATGATTTGGTACTAAAATGGGATGCAAGAAGAGAAGACAAGCATGGGAAATTTGATCATTTATGGAGGGGTCCATATATTATTGTTGCATACAGGGGAGATAATTGCTTTATTCTGCAACATCAAAATGGGGTTCAACTTAAAGGAGGCCATGTTAATGGAATATTTCTGAAACATTATTTGTCTTGAGGATGGAGGTACTTTGTACATTGGTTGTATATATATATATTGATTGAAATATCAGTACAGATGGTAGGTTGAAGGATTTGAATCCCGACGAGAAGGCCCTAAGATATTGAAGTTTTCCATTTTTTCGTTGTTTTATTCACAGAGAAAAATAAAAAGTAGAGTTGTCATTTTATTTAAAAAAAAATTGTACCGGGAATAGTATTGGCACTGGTCTATGGGTTCTTTGTTACCTCATAGGGAGTATAACATCCCCAGTTGGAGCCAGTTGTTATCACTATTTTAGTTTACATGTGATAAGAATGATCTAAGACCCAATAAGGAGCATAACACTTTGAAAACCTTGCTAATGTGACCATGGGTGCTAGAATGAAGGAAAAAAGAAACCTTGGTTTCCTCTTTCCCATGAAACCATGGGGTTAAATCTAAAAAATGTTTAAAGGAATGAAATGGAGTTTATGGTAAATGCTGAGAAATTTGACGTCTAAGATATTTATGGCGGAAAGATCAACGATGAGCAAAAGATCCGTTGATGAAAGTTGCAAGGAGAAAGTTAAAATTGGCGATTGGCAAAAAGGCTAACAAACAAACTAGATCTATGACTAAGAAAAAGGGTAAACAAGATTGACGGTGGACTTGGGCTCTGTACGATAAGTTGCAAGTTCAAGGATAGAATGAATATTAGAAAAAATATTAAAGGGTGGCCTTAATCGACGATCAACATAAAAGGTGAATGAGATCAACGGTGCATACATGATCCGCCAAAGGAAGTTGCACACTAAAATGGAAGATTGACAAATAGAGGAAAGTGGAGGTAAGGGTTAAAGGAAGATAAAATAATGGTTGGCGATGGAGATGTAAGCATATCAATGGCAGATGGATGACAGAAGAGCAGGAAATTTCACAGCAGAATATAAAGGTAAAGTTAAAATGATTTAAGAGCAATGGTCTAAGATAAGAGGAGGATTAGATATATGGCTAAGAGAAGCTCCGCTCCCATAGCATGCACAGAGATTAAAGAACATTTCCCCAACAAAATTTATACCTCCCTCCACTTGGCGGGTGGAGGATTGTTCCATTGGGAGAAAAATGGTAAGAGAAAACCACTCTTCATAATTCTGAAACCACTATTCTGAGAATATTCTAAAAGAACGAGGGCACTTGTTTGGAGATTATTTGTCTTTTTGTGCCTTGGACGAAGAAATCACATATGTGTGGACGAAGCCAAGTTATGAATATTTTTCAAAACCCCAACCCGGTTCAAGTTTATGTTTTTCATTGTTTAATGCCCAAATCCCAAGGTTAGCATGTACATGAAAATTTAATAATTTTTACTGAAAGAGTCAACACATGAGATTTTCTCTTTCTTTTGAATTCTGAAAATTAAAAGGCAGCCCTAAATTATTACTCAGAAAATAAATTTCAGCCACACCCATGAAATTTTTAACACATAGAATTTTGGTCAAATGACCTAGGAAAAACCCCAAAGGGAAAACCTGTACTTTAGAGAGAGATTTTTATTTGCACATAAATTTTACAAATTTCAAACAACACTGCTTATCTCCTTTTACTTCCTCGAAAAACGTTCCAGAATCACTATGAACAAATCTGTACGGATTGCCAAAACAACACCTCGAATTCCGTGCTTGTACGGCCTCACACCTGTGAACTGTAGGAACTGGTGAACTATACAGTCTGTCCCGAATTTATTGAAATATGTGCATTGAAAAAAATCTCAAAAATCGTGCCCTGTAGGGTCTGACAACATCAATAAATGTTGTACTTCCTCTCGAAAACATACCAATAAATGCCTCAATTTCTGTGCAATTGTACAACCTGGAACTGTACGAAATTCCTTGATTTTTGTGCAAGCTTGCAACTATAAAATTCCTCGATTTTCATGCCATTATTTGTCTCAAAATTTGTGCCAAATTTCTTGGGAATCATACCCATCTCAATCTTTGGTTTTCTCTGAAAAATTTCTCTCACTCCTCAATTTTTATTTTTCTCAAACCGTTGTCTCCTTGCTCCTCTCCTCTCTCAAAAATTCTTTCTTTGTGAAAGTGAACAATGAATCATGAATGCCTTGCCTTAGTCCTTTTTTTTCATGGAAACTTCCTCTTCAATATAATGGTCAAGATTAGATCAAATGAAGGGTTCTCATTAAATGCTCAATTAATAATTAATAAATGACATTTAGTGCACCTCATGTCATTTAATAAAGTATCAACACCCCCTTTTTAATTATTCACTCACATAATATTTATTTAAATATGAACTTAGGATAACCATGACTTTTATTGTTTAATGAAGTCACTTTAAAAACATAAAGTACATCTCACTTCATTAAATTAATTATGACTAGGGGTCACCAATTAAATTTTCCTTGTCCACCCTAAGGAAATGCTAGGTAAACAAACACTTCCTAGGTAAATTTTCAACACTCCCTCTTACCGAGGAAGGTGTTTCTCAACACTCCATCTTGTCTCTAAAATAAAAGTGCTTCCATCTTCCCAAAGACTTTCTACCTGCTCATCTGTAGAAATGTATTGTAACTCAACAACTCCTCTATAAACATAGTCCCTGATGAAGTGGTATTTAATCTCAATGTGTTTTGACCTGTCATGAAACACTACATTCTCAGAGATCTTGTTGCAACTCTAATTGTCATAGTGAATAATAGTAGGCCTCAACTCCTTACCAAATAAATCAACCATGAACTTGAGAAGCCACAAGGCCTCGCAACTAGCCTAACTGGCTGCCATGTATTCAGCCTCGAAAGAAATCAAAGCAAGATATTGTTTCTTCCGTCTGAGACAACCAATCCCAACCTGAAACAACAACCAAAAGTTCTCTTCCGGTCCGAAGCACTTCCCTCCCAATATGAATCCGTGAAGCCAACCAAGTCCACTCTACTTGACCTCTTGTATTCTAGACCATAATCTACAGTCCTAACAAGGTATCTTAAAATATGTTTTGCAGCTATCCAATGCACTCTCCTGGGCTCCACCATGAATTGATTGAGAGTGTTCACTGCAAAACTCATATCTTGTCTGGTGTTGACCAAATAAATTAATGAACCAATGAGCTAACGAAACAAAGTAGGATCAACCAACTCTCCCTTAGAAGCATGAAGCTTCTTCCAGTTGGTGATCATGGGTGTAGACATAGGTTTACAATCCTCCGTCTGAAATCTCTTCAGAACATTTGCAGGATGTTTTCCTTGCCCTAGGAAAACATGTCCATCTTCCTGTCATACCTCCATGCCTAAATAATAGTGCATCAACCCAAGGTCAGTCATCTCAAAATCTGAAGCAAGATCCTTCTTGCATGTATCAATCATGTGCTCTCCTCTAGTAATGAATAAATAATCAACATACAGTAGAAGAATGATTGGAACACCACCAACCACAATGTAGTAAAGGTTGGGATCTGCCTCACTCTTCTGAAACCCAATCAAAAGAAAATATGAATCAGTCCTCGAATACCAAGTTTGAGGGGCTTGCTTTAGACCATACAAGGCCTTTTTCAGCATGCATACTTGAGAATCTCTCTAATAAATCTCAAATCCCTATGTCTACTCCAAATATACCTCCTCATGTAGAAGACCATTAAGAAAAGCGGTCTTCACATCCATCTGATGAATCCTACAACCCATCTCTTCCACGACAAAGATCACTGCTTTGATCGAAGAAAATATGGAAACCCTTGCAAATGTATCATCATAATCAATTCCCTCTATCTGTGAGAACCCATGCGCTACAAATCGAGCTTTATAGTTCTTGATGTTTCCATCTGCAACATGCTTGATCTTGTAGAGCCAATTGGAAGTCAGAACTGACTTCCCCTCTGGTCTCGAAACCACTTCCGACACCCACCATTCTTCATGATGGAATTGTTCTCTTCCATCATGGAATCTCTCCAAACCTGGTGTACAAAATCCTCCTCATAAGTAGTAGGCACGGTCTCACGCAACCTAGTAACCTATTCCATGTAGCTAGAAAATCTCTGAGGTGCCTTGCTCTCTCTGACCTCCCTCCTGGGTGTTCCGACAGACTCCTCTGCTTCCTTCACAAGCTCCCTAAGCCAACTTGGATTTCTCTTCTTGGAAGAAGCATCCTATCGCAGACCCTCCTCTGCATCCTCATCAGACATTTGTCTCTGTGAAGAAGTACCAATGGTCTAAGATCATGTGCTTGGTGAAACTAAACTTGTACCATGTGTATCTGAATCACCTAAAGGTGTAACCTGTGAACCCATGATCCGTGAACCTATCCATATACCAGAAGTACTTGTAGACCGAGTCACTGAAACTAACGAACTTGTAACACTACTACATTTCGATCCAAAATCCGACGGTTACTTCCGACGGCACGTGGATTTTTTCTTTTAAACCTACCAAAAATCACAAAGTTAATTTTTTTTTTTAAATTGTGGTTATAAGCGTCGCTTAAGCGACGGCTAGGCTCATAAGCGTCGCTTAAGCGACGGCTAGCCTAGCAAGCGTCGCTTAAGCGACGGCGCATCAGAAGGCATAATTTCACAATTTCACAATTTAATTATAATGTTTCCGCTAACTTCCATAGACTCTATAATTCTCAAAATCCATGGTTCCAATTTAATATTATCTTTTCAAGAAAAATATAATTGATGAATTGTTTTGAATATTTCTCAATATTGTAGGATGTTCTCAAGAAAGAAACTTTTAATTTTTTTGGTGCGAGTGTAAGTCCAATCTTGTTCTTATTGAAGCATTTAAGTCGATTGTAATGTGTAATGGATTTCTTAGCCTCTCAAATGCTCAATTCCTCTACAATATAGATACATGAAAGCAAAGAGATAAATAAAATTAAATCAATTTAGA
>LPNX010892746.1:293289-455846 GCA_001517045.1 Pseudotsuga menziesii | reverse complement strand
TGTTGTGTGATAAGTTTGTAATTTGCAGTTTATGTTGCAACATTAATGAGATTGAATGTTTGTAAAACTTCAGATGAAAGTGATTGAGATGATGTTAGATGGCTGTGAACGTGTGCCAGGTCATGTGAAGGAAGTAAGATCATAATCTCCTTTCTTCCTTTCTGTCATTTGACTATTATGCAGTTTTGTCTTAATGGTACATGCACATTTTCTCATGCTTTCAGTAGTTCCCTTTCACGAATGCTGTAGCTGTGCACTCAGTATTTCATATTGATTGTATATGAATGATTCGGGAAGTTTCCTATGCAAATAAACAATATTTCTGTTTGAAGCTTCTCATGAAATTCGAGATGGACGAGGAGACGTTTTTGGTGAATCGAGAGCGAGCGGTTGATTATTTGAATTCTTTGGACAAGGTTGTTTCAATTAATATTGACCATTTGGTTCATGAAAATGTTAGCAAATGCTTCAGAAATGATTAATCATTTTAGTTTCTGTTTTTGTCTAATAGGTATTTGTGAATGATCAATTCCTCAACTGGGATCCAGAGAACAGGATCAAAGTTAGGATTATATCTGCCCGAGCCTATCATTCCCTTTTTATGCATAACATGTGAGAAGTTGCACAATTCAATTCTATTTTGCACAATTTGGGTACTTGTTCGAATTTCATTACATTGTTTCAACTAATTGAGGAGATTAATGGCAGGTGTATCCGACCAACACAGGAAGAATTGGAAAATTTTGGGACCCCAGATTTCACCATCTATAATGCAGGTCAATTCCCTTGCAATCGCAACTTGTGACCGTCGCTTATACACTACACATGCTTTTATATTTAAAAAAAAAAAAACAGTCACAAGCGTCGCTTAAGCGACGGTTCCAGATGTCGCTTTTCCGATGCTTAGTCTTAAAATCCGTCGCTTATCCGACGGTTTTGTCTGTCGCTCTTCCGACGCTTATTTTAATATCCGTCGCTTATCCGACGCTTCTAGATGTCTCTTTTTCGACGTTTTTCTTAATATCCGTCGCTTATCCGACGCTTCTAGATGTCTCTTTTTCGACGTTTTTCTTAATATCCGTCGCTTATCCGACGGCCGTGTTGTCGCTTAACCGACGGCATGAAGGTTATTTTCCTAAAAAACTTTCACTACCGTCGAAGAAAAGCTGTCGCTTAACCGACGCTTTACATTTAAGCGACGGTTACTTAGGTGTCGCTTAACCGATGGTTAATCAGGTGTCGGATAACCGACGACAAGTTTCCGACGCTTAAAAAAAATCAAAGTGTCGTACATGCGACAGGGAAGTGTCGAAAATCCGACATGACGGCCGTCGGATTTTTGGTCAAAATGTAGTAGTGTAACCTGTGATCCAGTCACTCCTAAAACCTATGACCTTATGCCCTGACTTGCTGAACTTTGTGATGCTGTCACCTATGGAGTACTCTATTGCTCCTCTATCTCTGAATCTCAAGATCTTCTAAAGGCTCTCTCCTCCTAAAATCCCACCTCCCTCCTCACTACAATTTTCCTCTGTGTAGCAAGGTAAACGCGGAAATAACTTGAAGTCTCATTAAATCCAATAAAAATACCCCTCTCTCCAGTAGCCTCCAACTGTGTCCTCTTCTCAGAAGGGACATGTGAGTATGTAAGACATCCAAAGATACGAAAGTGGCCTATCTCAGGCTCTTTCTTGGTGAACATCTCCTCAAGATTTTTTCACCCAAGGCTCAGTGCAGACTCATGTTTAGTACATAAAAAACAGTACTACAGAACTCTTCTCATAGAAAGAAAGGAAGACTCTCATCATGCAGTATGGCTCTAGTTGCACCCACTATTGAACGGTTCTTCCTTTCAGCCACTCCATTTTGTTGTGGAATGTAAGGAACTGTCAACTGCCTCTTGATCTTATCCTATCTACATAACTCATCAAATGCATGGAAAGTATACTCACCCTCATTGTCTGATCGAAGTACCTTGATATTCTCTCTTGTATGGTTCTCCACAAGAGCTTTGAACTCTTGGAACCAAAGCAAGAATTCCTCTGATCTCTTGCTTCTAAGGAAATAGATCCAGGTATTCTGGGAAAAGTATTCGATGAATGTAATGTAATACTCATAAAACATCAAAGAGGTGGATGAAATGGGACCACATAAATTTGAATGTATCAACTCAAGCAGTCCCTCTGATCTACTATCATTGCTCAAAAAATAAGTCTTGGTGTACTTTCCCAAAGCACACCCTCTACATACACCACTCAGCTCTATGTTGAAATATGGCATACATGTAGTCATGTATCCCAACATCCTCAAAGATGGAGGATGAAGATGGGCCATTCTCCTGTGCCATAACTCACACAACTCATTGCTTCTCTGAGTGTGTGACAATGCATGATGTGGTTGGAAGAGAATCTTGTATAGTTTCCTGCATTTGACTCCAATTGTGTATGAATTAGATGGACCCTCTGCTTTGGGAAAGATGTGAAATTTCCCATCTAGGACATATACTCCAAAGCCTCTATCCTCAATCATGGAAACCGATACAAGGTTCTTCTTCATCCCAGGGACATACAAAACATCCCTCAGAAACATAGGCTGCTTGGAATCCCTTTCAAAGCAGAATGTCCCATGCCCAACTACTCTCACAATTGTATCATCTCCTAATACAACCTCTAACTCCAAATTTGTCTCTGACATCTCGGTGAACATGTCTCGATCACCTGTCATGTGACTCGAAGCTCCACTATCAATGTACCAAGTGGAGGAAGTAGTGGAAGCACTCAACGAATGCCCAACAATCATGGAATTCTCCATGTGACCCTCAATGTATCTGCTGGTAATGTATGATGCACTCTCTACACAAGCACCAACAAAGAGAGAAAAATCTCTCTCAAATATAGCAACGTACTCATCAATCTCTATTGAAGCTGTTGTCTATTTTCTTCTTCTTGTTGTTTTGGCATTGTCCAGCATAATTCCAAAATTTATGGTAAGCAAAGCATTTCACTTTTTTCATGTCTTTCTTTTATCTATCCTACTTCTTGGTTCCACCCTTGGAACCCTTCTTGAACTTCTTCTTCTTCCCCTTTGCTGCTAACACCACATTCTCCTCATCTTCTTTGTTGTGATATGTACTTCCATGTACATATGCTCTATGTGTCTCCTCCCATGTGAAATCATCCCAAAGACGATCCCAAGAAGGCATATGCTCACGAGAAACCATTAACTCCACAGATACATCCCATGGCTTCGCCACACCATTCAAGGTTGTACGCACCAACTCAACAATATGTATCACCTCCCCTATAGCTCCAAGATCATCAAGAACCTGTGTAATCTTGGTGAGGTAAGTGGTCATATTCTCACCCTTGTTCGTGCACATGCTCTTTAACTTCTCCCTTAATACCATCTTCCGATTTTCATTGGAACTCTAGTATAGGTTAGTTAAAGTTGTCCACACCTGATGGGCATGATCTTTACTTGAAATGTGTGGAATCAGGTGATCTTTGATTGCATCAAGAAGGATTATTTTGGCCTTTATATCCCTCTTATTGAATGTGGCCCTAGTCACTTCATCTACGGGAATAGTCACGGGATTTGTAGCAGTGTTTTTCACTATATCCCATAGTTAATTATCCTGTAAAATCAACACTATTCTAGCCTTCCAAGGACTGAAATTTCCAGCCCCATCCAACCTGTCTTCTATTCTAAGACCATTAGCCATGACTGAATTAAACCATCCTAGATCCAAATCCTAGGATCTATCAAGCGCTTAGAGGGATCAAATCTCTCGAGGTGCAAACCTTTTCTTAGGTATTGCACTCAATGAGCTATCAACTTTAGTGTCCACATATAATATTTTTATTATTAATATTTAATATTATTTATGGGTGACATATAATATTTATTATAATTTTTTATTTTGTTAGGAACGAACATTACAACATCTCCCCATACATGGTTTTAAAACCATATGCAAGGCCCTCTTAAAACCATGGGTTGTTTAGGAGGCCTTGCACATGGTCTTAAAACCATTTGCAAGGCCCTCCTAAACCATGTACAATAAAAACATGGGTTGTTTAGAAGGACTTGCACATGGTTTTAAAACCATATGCAAGGCCCTCTTAAAACCATGGGTTGTTTAGGAGGCCTTGCACATGGTCTTAAAACCATTTGCAAGGCCCTCCTAAACCATGTACAATAAAAACATGGGTTGTTTAGAAGGACTTGCACATGGTTTTAAAACCATGTGCAAGGACAAGGATAATTAAATTTTTACTTTTTTATTGTTTTGTTAGGTAGGAACATTACAACATCTCCCCCATATTAGGTGGTTTTTCTGGTGACATTTATTTTGGCCGATAATTAAAATTTTATTTTTTTATTATTTTGTTAGTAACAAATGTTACAAGATCTCCCTCATATTAGGTTGTTTTTTTGGCTGACGTTTATTTGGGCGGATAGTTAAATTTTTTTATTTTTTATTATTTTGTTAATCTTGTAACTTTACAACATAAGATTTTCTTATTATTATTTATAGTTGACGTTTACAAGAGGAACTTTACATAACGTTACATAATGTTATGTAACATTACGAGATCTCCCCCTTACTGGGTTGTAGCGTGCCTCTTAGTGCAAAAATCCAAGAACTTATTTTCCCTTATTCCTCCCAATCTGAAATTTATGTTTGTGTGCAAAATTTCAGCCTTCAAATTGTTCTGATACCATCAAAAATTTTCAAAACCCCAACCCGGTTTAAGTTTAAGTTTTTCGTTGTTTAATGCCCAAACCCCAAGGTTAGCATGTTCATGAAAATTTTAATAATTTTTACTGAAAGCATCAACACATGAGATTTTCTCTTTCTTTTGAATTCTGAAAATTAAAAGGAAGACCTAAATTCTTACTTAGAAAGTAAATTTCAGCTACTCACATGAAATTTTTAACACACATAATTTTGGTCAAATGACCCACGAAAAACCATGAAGGGAAAACTTGTACTTCAGAGAGAGATTTTTATTTTCAAACAAATTTTACAAATTTCAAACAGCAGTACTTATCTCCATTTTCTTCCTTGAAAAATGTGTCAAAATCACTATGAACAAATATGTACGGACTGTTAAAACAACACCTCGAAATTTGTGCATGTACGGCCTCACACGTGTGAACTATACGGACTGGTACAATACGGTCTGTCCTGAATTTCTTGAAATTTGTGCACTAAACAACACCACGAAATCGTGCCCTGTACGGTCTGACAACATTAATAAATGTTGTACTTTCTTTTGAAAATCGTGCTAATAAATGCCTCAATCTGTGCAATCGTACGGCCTGGATCTATACATAATTCCTTGATTTTTGTGCAAGCTTGCAGCTGTAAAATGCCTTGATTTATGTGCCAGGATTTGTGTAGAAATTTGTGCCAAGTGTTTTGAGAATCGTACCCATCTCAAGCTTTGGTTTTCTCTGAAAAATTTCTCTCACTCCTCAATTTTTTTTTTCTCAAACCCTTGTCTCCTTTCTCTTCTCGTCTCTCAAAAATTCTCTCTTTGTGAAAGTGAACAATGATCATGAATGTCTTGCCCTAGTCCGTTTTGTTCATGTCAACTTCCTCTTCAATCTAATGGTCAAGATTAGATTAGATGAAGGGTTCTCATTAAATGCTCAATTAATAATTAATAAATGACATTTAGTGCACCTTATGTCATTTAATAAAGTATGAGCAGCCCCTTTTTAATTAATCACTCAGCTAACATTTATTTAAATATGAAATTAGGATAACCATGACTTTTCTCTTTTAATGAAGTCACTTTAAAAACATAAAGTACATCTCAGTTCATTAAATTAATTATGACTAGGGGTCACCAATTAAAGTGTCCTTGTCCACCCCAAGGCAATGCTAGGTGAACAAACACTTCCTAGGTAACTTTTCAACAAGTTAGACAACTACCTTTCCATCCGTTAATCATCCAGGTAGGCCACATTTTCACCCGCATATTATTATTTAAAAATGGATAGCAGAGGTGAAGTTGAGACACAGGCCTTAGAGTTTCAGAAACTGTAGGAGGTATTTGAAGACATGGATGGCGACATTTTTAATACCATTATGTCCTTTTCTCCAGTTCACCAGCTAAAAACCAAGTTACAAGCCTTCAAAGACCAAGGCATTAACCTATATGGTATCTATCAATCCCATTTCCACCATCTCTTCCTGGACCAAACCATGGATTTCCTCGTATTCGTCGATTGGTGTGCATCGAATTACTCTTCCTTTGAGAGAGCAATAATGGATGTTGCTAGGGAAAAGTATCATTCCCTGTAAACACCTTTGTTGTCTGAGATTCCCTTGCAGCCCTGCCTTCATTCACCTTAAACAAAGAAGAGCTTGTGGAAGAAGACCTAATTCAATAATTTAGACATGCTGCCATTGAAGAAAAACAACCATTTTTCTCTAAGTGCTTTAGAACTGATGTGTCCCTTACAAACCAACCATTTCCTTTGTATATCAGCTTGTTCAATGAAGAATCCCAATTCGTCATGTTTCAATGTTGAGTCAATTTTTAGGTTTAGATGTAGACAAGTTTGTCCCTGAGTTGTTAATGAGTTTGTTGTTCAAAATGAATACAAGTCAGTCAGACTCACAATCCCATCAGCTTCCTTGCCTTAAATATGATGAAGTCCTGGCTGAGAACATCCATTCTCATCTAGTGAATTTCCACGCTAGTAGGCATTTCAGATTTCATTCATACCTAGTTAGAATGTTTCTATTTTTTAATGAGGAAAATATGCAACTTCTAGAGATGATGTTGATTACAGAAATCAACGATTTTTTCAAATACATGAACCTTCTAATGGCACATATTTATAGGGTAATGTTTCAGAATAGATTTCCTAGAGTATTGTCAGAGATGCAGGAGGCTTTGCAGTTTGCTCTTGATAGAAGAGTATGTAACTGGTTTTTATTAGAAGAACACATTATAATCAGGCTTTATGGTTTTATCCATGAACCATATATCTTACCAACATTCCTAACCCCTAGAGTTTTTGCTTTGAAATTTATAAGACATAAGTTAACTGCAGAGAATGAGCACTTTAAAAGTTTTAAGAAATCTTTTGAGATTAAGTTTCCCTGGAAACTTGGGCCATTTATTATTAAGAATAGGTCGGAAATCCCTTTAGTTGAGGGTCTTCTACAAAAAATGAATTTCAAGAAAGATACTCCAGTCAATTATGACCCACATCATATCATATCATAAAGGAGGAAGTTGAATGAGAACAGGGCATTTGAACATCAGGTGGTGGAAGGATTAGTTGAAAAAACTAATTGGATGGACTATCAGACATAAATGAAGGATGCACAGGCTTTACAGGAAAATCCATATGATATAATGCAATCAACAACAATAATAATCCCAACCCCAAGCAAAGTAGAAGTAGCTGGGAAAAGAACTCATTCAGAGGCTATGGAGACTGAAGAAGAAATTTTAGAAACACCCAAAAGGAAAAGGATTGAATCAAAAGGGGAAATGGTAGAGGTAGTTGAGGCTGGAAGTAAAAGAAAGAAAGAAAAGGCCAAAGGCCCAATTTTTGAAATATAAGAGGATCAATTCTCAGAAGCACAATAAGCATCTAGTGACAAATTCATATCTAAAATTGACTTGTATGATAAATATAAGAAAGACAAGGACATTTCTTCAAAGGGATCCTTGAAACTATATTCAGAAGTCAATAAAATTTAAAAATAAATATATTTCATTGGTTATTGTTAAAGACCATGCCAGAAATACTTTAAATCTAGCAGTATCTAGCATAAATAAAATTGTTGATATGAGATTGAATTTGGAGGACATCCAATGCCAGATATGATCCATTTGCATAAACAAACTAGGGAATTAATTTACAGTGACCTGATGAAAGTCAATCTGAAGGTGTCGAAGTTGCAGTCCACATTGTCTAAATTAGAAAATCAACTGAGATAAGAGAAGGTGGAGAACAAAGTGCACTAGCAATAGATTAAAAATCTCTAGAGATATCTATTGACCATGGATAGCGAAGTTGATAAAGGGAAAGTAACACGAAATATTTTGGAAGAGAAGGAGAGCACTATCCAATTACTTAAAAAGAAATTGAAAATCCCAACTACTCAGTTAATTCAGACCTCTGAATTAACAGAGTTGGAAAAAGAAAAATAAGTACTATCTCAGGAATTGAATGACTATAAAGAAAAATTGTTGAAGCTTGTTGAAGAACCTAATCAATGGGAGAAGGAAAGAGGTTTCTTTTGGCATGTCCCCATCCCAATGACACTATTAGTTAGCAATATTTCACCCACCTACTAGTTCCCTATGGGGGGGATTCATTAAATCTTGCAATAATGGAGCTATGAGACCCAAGAGAACCTTAGTTTTCCATTAACACATTAAACTGGGTCATACAAATAATAACTATGGAGAAAATAAAGTGGCATTGCTTCATGAAGACATTTGAAGGTTCATGGAGACCTTGGGTGGCTAGATTCTTCCTTACACATGTCATGACTTAACCCAAAATTTGAAATTTTGAGTAATGGAATGTTCTTGGAAGGTGAATATGTGTCAAGTAACATTTCATGAGCCCAAGGATTCGAATAGGCGAAGATGAATAACTCTCCATAGAAGAGGAAGAGACAAGGAAGAAACTAGGTGCCACTTGGAGAGAGAATCCCTGCGCTTTATGAAAACAATGATGAAAGATTCTATGGAAAATTGAACCTATGACAATCTGACATGTCAGGGCTAAAAATAGCCTCCAAGAGGGCACACTTTGGGTTTGATAGCAACAATTAAAATTTGGAGGAAGATGAAGGGATGAGGAGAAGGATAGGTGTCATGGGGGTTACTAAACATCAAGGATGAGTTGGAGGAAGCCTATGGGAGGGAATTAGACCTTGTAGGACCTTAGGAGAGTTACAAAATATGTCATGATGAAGGATAATGGATTTTAAGCATTTGAGAATTTTCCTTTGGTATTTTGGAAATCACTAGCTTGTCCATTGCACGGTGAGTGCTCACTCTTCCTGCTAGTGAGCCAATTTCGAGGGAGTTGGATTCTCATCCAAATTGGTTGTTGGAGTGGCCACACTGAAATCTAATTTTTATATTAATGGAGTGTTATAATTTCAGATAGGAGGACACTACATTTCGTGACCCATCTCTCCTCCCATTCTCTCAATCCCTGCTTCAATATTCCCATGATTCTCTATGATGGTGCACTTGTGTGAATGGTGGTTGCACCTTATTGAGTCCAGTTGATTCCAAAGCATGGACGAATGGTTTATGGATCTGTAATATGTCTCCCATCCTCTCTATAAGTTGAAATTAGCATAAATCCATATGCAAAAATGTCCACATTTCCAAGCTATGGTGTGACTAGTTTCCATGTGTTGGGTTCCCATTTCAATGGAGTTGTATATCTAATTTGTGTTGAGGATTTGCTCTGATATTATATGTTGTTGGGTGAGCTATTTATATGTCATTAATGTTCTAATACTCACTAAGACTCCATTGAGTGGTTCTAAGACTCACTATATCAGTATTTATCAAATTCGAGACCCTATTGTGCCATTCGAAACCCCTAGAGTCAAGACTAGTCAATACAATTTCCCCCCAAATTATGCATTTTTTTGGAATTTTCAAATTGAGTCATTACATCCTTAATGAAAATATTGATGTATTAAATGAGAATCAATTGATTTTGGAAAGGGGAAAGGGAGATAAAAATGAATAGAAATAATACCCACAGCATAGTCAAACACTGAAATAGACACTGAGGCAATTGTACAGGCTATGTCACAAGTTAGCTTGAGGGATAAGGAAATAATTTGTGTAAAGAGTTAAAATCAGAATTTGGATGATGCAGTTAAGAAGAAACAATAAGAAAGGAAATTACTAGAAATAAAAATAAAGAATTACTAGAAAAAAATGATAAATGAATGAAGCAGTTATCATGACATTTTCCAGTGCAAGGAACTAGACATCTCCTTTGGGATATGTTGATTTCAAAAGCCGCCAAGATCAGAACCTACTTGAATTTTATTCAGTATAAAGAGATGGTGAAAAATGCTGCTAGGAAGAGTTATACAACTATGAAAGAAGCCTTGAACAACAAACCTGTTGACATAGCTAAAAATACAATATAATTCCTTAATACTTTTTCAGAAGAGGAATTAAGCACAATAGGAATTAAAGATCGAATTGTTGTCATTACCTGGGCAAGAAATATTGTAGGAAAGCACCAACACATTGAAACTGTACAAGCAAAAATTGATATAATGCTACATCAAGTTAAAACTTTCAAAGGTTCATTTGTGCCATTGTTTAAAAAAGGATTGCCTTCTTTTTGGGAAGAAGATGGCACACTTCTTTCCCAAGCTGAGTATCAGGCATTGCTAGTCAAATCTAGATTGGATCATAGAAAATTTGAAGACATGACTCAATATTTGTCAGGAAAAGTCATAATTGATAAGCTAGCAGTGGACTTTGAGCTGGTGAATATGTTCAGAATGATTGGTACCCAGTTGCCACTTATATCCTATGTGGATCATGTAGAATTGAGAGTACTAGAAAAGGATATGGACATTCTAGATTTTCCATCTGGAGACCAATGGAAGACAATAGAAAATTTTGGAAAGATGAAGTATAAATTACATCAATGAAGAAATTCATCTCAAGGCCTGAGTTATTTTGAAGACAAGAAATTTTGAATAAGTTAATAATTTTTGAAGTAGTTAAGGAAATAAGTTTGTTAAAAGACAATTGACAGATGCAATAAGGAAGTTATAGATGCTTATTTTTATCATGTAGGTAGTTAGCAACTCAAGGAGAAATTTTGATGTATTTAAGCACCATTTTGAAATGTAATGAGGATTGAAACCAGTGAGAACGGACTGATTTTTTAAAAAAGAGCTTCAATATTAATAAAAAGATTGCAGAGCCAAGCAAGTTTTCTACCTGAGATTCTTGCCAGTTATTCATTTTACAATATCTACTATATTTCCTTTATGTGAATGTGTTTCTTGTTTATATTTTTCCATTATGTTATCTTTTCATGCTTAGATAAGTGTATATGGAATCATAATTCATATGTTTATGCTATGGTTCTTTAATTTCAGGCATTCACTAGTTTTTCCTCTAAAGTTGACACTGGATTCATATTTTGATGCTCATGTTAATGGATTGTTACTTATGCTTCCTTATCACCAAACAACCATCATTTTGACTGTTCCTGCCTCTGTTAAGAATTCCATTGCAAATCACTGTCAATTATTATTCATATTTGACTCTATGCCCAATGACCACCTATTTCATCCATTACTATCACTAAAACTTGTTTCTTTAAAATATATATGGCCTTTGTGTTTATTTATTGAGAGATCCCTCTTTGGTAGGAAAGAAGCCAACTTTCCTCCTAAAGATTGGTTTTGTGGTTACCTTGGACTTATCCTCCCATAACCAAGGATAAAATATGAGTGCTAACACCTATAATGAATCCTCTTTGAACATTAATGTTCCATTTTTCTAGTATATCAACAACTTAGAGCAAACAAAACCTTTCATGTCTTTTTTCCAAAGAAAATATCACAGGAAACCCAAGGGATTTTCCCCCATAATCGTTGATAGCATCTGAAGTAAACTCATCTGCATAGACTAATAGACCCCACCCCAGGGGATTTGAATGAGGCATCTACTAGCATAGAACATAGATCTCCATACATGTACTAAGAAATGTAAGTAAAATTATAACAACAAATATATCATGCAATGTAACACCATTTCCACAATATTTATTATGGGAAACTCGATGTGAGAAAATCAATCAAGAAAATGAAGGAATTGGAATTTCTTCTTAATCAAATGAGAGTACAAGAAAAATATAGAGATCATGAAGCTCATTGCAAAGCTGAGACACAATATGGTCTACTACAATCCTTACATAATTTTCTTTATCTTAGTCTATATTATCTCTTTACCCCTCCTTTCAATTAGGGTCTTAACACCCTTTCATTTATATTGGGGTTAAGGTTTTTAGATCTATGATGCTTCTAGAACTCTCTACTAAATTCTCATACATAACTAACTCAACAAGTGTGAATTATGGTGAGTTAATGTCGCTACCACTTGGACCTACATGGAAAAATTGGACCTTTAACTTGTAAGGGGCATAAATTTCACATACTAACTCAGTTTGAGAGAAGCAAACCACCATTAGATTGTTATTAACCCATAAAACACAATGAGGATCTCCATGCCAACTTTCTTTGAGGTCAAATACCCCAAATATCCACTTCTTTGACTCTAAACAAGAGGATTTATAGTTTTGGTTTGTTAGTGTGGTTTTTAGAATCTACCCCAAATCCACTTCTTTGACTCTAAACAAGAGGATTTATAGTTTTGGTTTGTTAGTGTGGGTTTTAGAATCTACCCCAAATCCACTTCTTTGACCTAAACAAGAGGATTCATAGTTTTGGTTTGTGCATGTGTGGGTTTTAGAATCTACCCCAAAGGGACCATTCTCGGTCCCATATTTTGTGCCTCACCCTTATTCTAGAGCATCAATAAAGTCATTTAGTAATTATGTAGATCCATTTTGATCATTATGCCCCATCCTAAGTGTTTTGTGAAGCACCCCCCAAACAAAAAGCATGCTCGTGGTTGTGTGTTTATTGAGAATCACTTCCCAGAAAAGAAAAAGAAAACATATTTAAGCATGTGTTTCTTGAAACACTTAAAACAAATAGTAGTGCTTTTGGGTCACTAATATAGATGAATTTTGATATAACTCAATCTACATCTATCTTAAACCTTAATCTATCAAACATTAAAATATATCAAATCCTTAAAAATACAATCGTTAAAGTATTGATTAAACAGGCATATTTCTTACACATGAATAAATGCATAAATATATGAGTATAAATAATATTTATAAAAAGCAAAACCCTCAATTATGTTTCATTTTCACCATGCCCTCTCATAAAGTGTTATTAAAACACTCTCAAAATAAAAACCCTGATCTTATTCTTAATGTGAAGTCAGTGATATTGATTATTTTTATTGTAAACAAGCCTATGTGATAGCGTAGTCCTTGCCTTAGCTCAGGCTCGAAATCAAACTCCAAATGCCGAAGGTTATTGGTTTTCTGCAGATGATCTTGATCTTATGGGTGATTGGAAATCTATTTGGGATAATTATATAAGAGGTTTGGAATTTGGTCATATTCGGCTCTCTGATCAAAATGATATTTTAATTTGGTCTTATAACAATTATACAGGGCCGTTATCTGCTGCTGAAGGTTATTCCTGTGTAATATCTAATAACTATTCAGATTTAAATGATCAGGTTCTGAAAATTTTGTGGACTTTGACTATCCCTCTGAAAATAAAATGCTTTATCTGGCTTTTGATATATCGAAAGATATTAACCTGGGAGCAATTGCAAAAAAGAGGCTATAATGGGCCTACTCGTTGTGTCCTCTGTGAAGTTAACCAGGAAGATATACAACACCTATTTTTCTGCTGTCCCTTTTCTGCCCGTATATTCACTTTCTTTGAAGAAAAATTCAGCTGCTCATTCCCTATTTTCAGCTCTGTTCATTCTTACTTGGACCGTTGGTTCTCTTGAACTGTGAGTTTTGCCCCTTACTATTACTTGCCTCTATTTATATTATGGGGTATCTGGCTCTTCCGTAATCAATGCTTATTTGAAAATAAGAAACCATCCCTTTTTGGTTTGATTTCCAGAATTGAAAGCATGATAAATACTTTTCCTGTGCCTCTGAAAATCCACAAAGTTCGCCATATAGGACCTGAACCATTAAAATGTTTTCCTTGTGGTTTTTTCGATGGAGCTGCTGCGGAGTCTATTGGAGGATCAGGTTTTGTAATTTTTATCAATGATTCTCATTTCTATAGCTTTTCAATGGGTTGTGGAAGAAGTTCGAATACTAGAGCAGAATTATTGGCTGGCTGGGCTATTCTTAGAGTCAGCCTTTTGATGGGTCTCCCTATGCAACTGATATATGGGGATTCTTTGGTTATTATCTCATGGCTTAACAGATTTACTGCACTTGATATTCCATCTCTGATGCACTAGTGTGTCGACATTAGACTTATGCTTCAAAAGGCCCCGCCGGTGATCTTTAAACATACATATCGTGAGCATAACACGCTGGCAGATGCACTCTCTAAACAAGGCTTGAATCTGGATATGGGAGCTGTTGTTTTTTCAGAATCTTTGGATGGATTGATTGTGAACCAAGGCAATCTTTATCTATTTTAGAGTAGCTGAATATTACTTTTATTCAGCATGGTTATGGATGATGGATGATTTTCTATTTCTGCTATATGTAGAGTTCTTCTTGCCAGCATGTTTTACTCTGATATTGAATGTTTGAAGTTCATCTTCGATATTACTCAGTATTTTCTGACCTGTTATATCAGGGATGATGAGAAAAGTCTGCTATGATCAGACTTTTTTTGTATCTGCTGCTCTGTTTGTCATTTTTTGTTGTTGATGTTGTATATGGGATCAGGCAGTCCTCATGCAGTTATGTATATGATGTATTTTTCTGCAGTTATGTATCTACTTGACAGTCTTCATGCAGTATATGCCATTTATATTTGTAGCGTTTGGCTCTGGGATTTAGCAGTTATCCTGCTGAGATGTAAAAGATGTCTTTTGATTCATTGAATAACAAAGACTGGTATTTTTTCCTCTGAAAAAAATTAAATATAAACATATTGCTAAATTAAATTCAATATAATAATTTGCACTCAATAATTGTTTTTTAAATCTCGAACAGTTACGAATGAACCCTACTCCGTATCACTTTAAAATAAATGTCTTTTTAAATCCGGAATAGTTACGAATGGACCCTACTCCATATTACTTTAAAATCTCTCCCTTGGAAAATTTAATTATTGTGGAAGTGGAACAATACTTTTTAATTATTGTGGAACTATGAATCTAAGTCACATCAACGTTGTCCTATTACAAAGGAGCAGGCTTGGAATTTGATTTTCTATATATAATGTTTTTTTCATTTTTATAGGTATTTGATATGTAAGTTTTTGATAAAGCTGTCAATATTGATAGGTTAAAAAATAGTTGAAACATCAATTATGAATTTAGATAATCCCTTAAAATGTTTAATACCTATGTTAACAACTAAAATTTAGCTAATAATCATTGGCCATTGTGCTGGGTCATCTCGTGGGCTGCTCTTAAATTCTAGTTAATCCACTAACACATAAATGCTAGACTTCTCTATTTCTGTGTATGTGTATTGTATTTATTTATATTTTGTGCTTCTAATTGTATTATTAGTCTTCTGTTGTGAGCCTTCAAATTTTTCCAAGGAAAATCTCTAAAATTTTCTCCTTTAAAATTTTATAATTCACTTAATTAGTAAATTTCTCTATAAATATTTTACTCATATTTATATATAATATAAAAAAAAATTATTCACATTTATATATAATATTAAAAATAAATTGATACTCAACAAAATTGGTTAAACAGTCAAATGGTAGGCACTAAAAACTTGAAACCTTCATTAAAAATTTATTGACAGACAAAAAAAAATGAATTTCCAGGCCTGCAAAGGAGCAAACATCGGGTTCACCAAACTTCGACCATGATCAAATGATATTACTAATCATTGCATAGATTTGTCCTTTTATTTTATTAGCATTAATGCATTTCAAATTAATATTATGGAGCATTGTGATTATCATTTTATTGCATCCAAAATATATATTTGGTTTTTGCGATGATTATGATGATCTATACATTTATGTTGGATTGTGAATTAAGTTTATATTAGGTAATTGGTAGAAATGTTGTTATTCTCCTTACTCAGGTTTAAAGCTTGTTTTGTGACACTTGTTAGTTGGGAACAGACTTTAACTATGTATTGCTTGAATAGATGTATTTATGGCCATACATCAATTCTTCATAATTCAAGTGTTACCATTCTTCAGTTAAAAAAATAAATTTATATGATAATCTATATATGCATAAATGTAATATGAGTATAACATGTCACTTAGTAGGATTTTCTCATAGTCTTCCATGAGATGAGGATATGGCGTAGAGGAACCAGAACTCTATACTCCCAGCAGGTAGACAAACCCTGATATCCCCAACTGGCAGACATACATAAAATATAAAATGGAAATGATTATAATGGAATATTAATCTTATCTGGTAATCTTTGTGGTGGCTACATGACTGTGATATCGTTTAGTATTACCAGTTTTCTCACAAATTAATTGCAGGTTTTTTCCCAAATATTCAGTTGTGCTCTCCTTCGTATTGATTTTACAAGTGTGTTTTTTTTAATAGTTGTGTGATGGTTAAAATTGTTGTATACTTCATTTATTTCTTATCTCTTATTCATGGTTTCCTGCCTAATTCAATTGTTTTGTACCTGTCAGTTTAAACAACGTAGAATTGAGTCAATGGCTTTAAAAAGGATTGGGTTGGGTAAGTAAATATGGGTGGGCTGATCAAGCAAGCATAAAAATACGGCCGTTACCGTTTTTAATAGACAGAAACCGTTTTGACCATCTTTTCGTTTCTGTCGGTAGTTTCTGGAATTTTGACCATGAAGAGCTTGCATAAATTTTTTTGGCATTGTGTTTTCTTTTTAGAATAATAAGGTGTTATAATTGCCAGTTTTTTTTGGCTTTTTAGACAGCAGCAGCATAAAAGCTGTTTGAACTATCTCTGGTTTGAGTAGAAGCTGTTGAAATTAATAATTAAAATTACTTTTTTTATTTCTTTGTTTGTAAGCAAGAGGGGTCTAGTTATAAATTGATGTTGGCCAATGTTACAAAAAAATTATGATCCATTCAAGACAAATATTTATCACTAAAGATATTAAAAGAGTTTCTGCAATCTTCTAGCTCTTCTTTATCTTCAATATTATATTTTTCTCCATCCAAAGGTATGTACGAAACCTGTAGACTACGTTTCTCATACCATTTTTGTTTCTCGTTCTGTTTCTCTTTTATCGTTTCTGGTAACATAGGTATGTATATAGAGATGTACAAAGTTGCTCAAACTCTGGAAACCCTAATTGTTAAGCAATCAACTTCCCTTACCTCTATATACAAAGCTGAAGTGATTTGATTTATTTACTGGAATAATTGTTAGTTGTTTACCGATGAGGAGAGAAGTCTAGATGCTCACATAGTAGGCTCTTTTCACTATGAAAGCAATACATTGCGCCCTAGATATCTTGCAGAATATGGAGGGAAAAGACACTTTGCTTAATTTTACACTGTGCATTAAGTAAGGTAAGACCGTATGGTTCTGTCGTTTTCAATGGAATCCCACGAAGATTTTTGAGACCTATGTTGAAAAGCACTTCTTATATTTATAAACGAAATGAATAGTCGAAGTCAATTCGGCTTTGTTGTTGTCGATGATGCAGTTAATCTATACCTCTGGATTAACCATTTGAAAGAAAGCAATTTTAGGCATGCCAAAGTACAGTCCTCATGCAGAGAAGAAAGTGGAGATGGGAAGGACCGAAGGAGGCAGTGAAGATGGTAGTTGAAGAAGTTTCAAGCTTTTGTTTAGAATGACCAAAACTTAAATGGGAGACAACTCCACCAGAAAAGTTCATCCCAAAAACATATAATAGTTGCAGTAAAATAATACAAACTTTACCAAAATTATTAGTGTGGATGTTATCTTGAGTCTTTGTATGCAGTTCATTACCTCTGGCTTCTACGCTTGCAAGCTCTTTAATTATGGAGTCGGCATCCATTTGTTCCATTTACTACAATCTTTGGACCTGCATCTATTTGTTCCATTTGCTGCAATCTCTCTAGACAATCTATCCAAGAAACCTGGAATAAATTCCAGAAATAATCACATATATATTTTTATCCTTTAGATTCAATCATTCAATCTTAGTTGCACATATAAATAGTAACTACCAATCGGTTTATGTAAAGATTCATAATGTCAATGGATTGGATGGAATTGCAGTGCCAAGATGTGTAGGCTTT
Source organism: Pseudotsuga menziesii (assembly GCA_001517045.1). Taxonomy (NCBI): domain Eukaryota; kingdom Viridiplantae; phylum Streptophyta; class Pinopsida; order Pinales; family Pinaceae; genus Pseudotsuga; species Pseudotsuga menziesii. Next base: position 437,794 of record LPNX010892746.1, on the reverse strand, counting down.
GGAGAGAATGTTGCACATAAAAGAAAATCAAATATGTCGAAAATGAAGATACATAGCAGGGATGACGGTGCATTAGTTGAAGGAAGATACATAGCAGGGATGACGGTGCAGTAGTTGAAGGAGGTGTAACACCATGAGAGAAGGCTGCAAAGAAATGAACGTCAAACATGTGAAAAATGAAGATATATAACAGCGATGACGGTGCAGTAGTTGAAGGAGGTGCAACACCATGAAAGAGGAAGGCAGTGCAATAACAACAACAATGATGCTGCAGTTTTTGTTACAATATGAAATTGCAATAAACTTGGTGGCAGTTAATTTCCAGTCACAGTGGCGGTGAATAGTTACACTGGCCTGCGAGTGAATCGTAATACCTTGTGAGTTTTATTTGAATCTATACCAATATATTTTTTATACTTTAAAAAAATTCAAAATCATATCAAGCAATGAAAGCATTATACTTATTATGCTATCATGCCTGCGAGTGAATCGTAATACCTTGTGAGTTTTATTTAATTCTATACCAATAAATTTTTTATACTTTCAAAAAATTCAAAATCATATCAAGCAATGAAAGCATTATACTCATTATGCTTTCATGCTTATGTAAGTGCGAAAGAGCGACTCGCATTCTTTTATGTGATTGCATTCATAGTCATGACAAAAGGTGTATTTAATGCACTCAATGCAGGTGAAACTAATGTAAGCCTCTAATAAAATGAAAAAAAAAATTATAATTAGTAAAAACGTCTAATAAAAATGAAAAAAAAAAATTTATGATTTATTTATTTTTATTTTAACTGCCAATAAGATTCAAATTTTTTTAAATCGAAGGAAGTTATTTCAAATTCTTATAATTTATGATTTATTTTTATTTTAACTGCCAATAAGATTCAAATTTTTTTAAATCGAAGGAAGTTATTTCAAATTCTCTTCATGCTTGTGGTTTGGAAGTTCGAAAAGGGGATAGTGAGGGTTTATATGTTTTCGATCCCCTAGTTGAGTGTGCCGTGATCTTAGATGAGGAGTATGGAAAGAGGGTTGTAGGAAAAGGTGAAGAGTATGGAAAGAGGGTTGTAGGAGAAGGTGAAATTTGTTATCTGTGTAATAAATGGATGCTAAAGGTATTTGAGGATTTTATAAATATCCATCCTAGAGCTGGGATAGTGTAATTGAAGCAAACCCAAGGAAGGGGGAAGTTGTTGGTAACACTCCTTTTGGTATGGTAGGATGGGGGAGGTTGTTGGTAATACTCCTTTTGGTATGGTAGGAAGGGGGAAGTTGTTGGTAACACTCCTTTTGGTATGGTTTAAAGGATTTCTAGAGAGATTGATGATAGACATTTAAACATTAACACTTCTCCTACACCTTTAATTCCTTTTACTCCTAAAGATTTCTCTTCTCTTTTGGATTCGGCCTCTCCGAATTATTCATGGGAATTCATACATTCTGCCAATCTCATCTATCATATTAATGAATTTTACTATTAGAAAACAATCTAGAAGAAGGAAAGGTAAAACTAAGTTGGAGGACGATTTGGAACAAAGCTTTTATAATCCAAAGGTTATGTCTTTATTCTAAAGGGGTTTGGAAAAATATTCTTCTACATTAAATCACTCTTATAATGGGGCTCTTAGAAAGGATGATGCCCTTAATGAGGATATCCAATGAAAATAGTTTCTTTTGATATCAGAGGGGTATGTAGCTCACCTAAAAGAGCTACTTTGAAAAGATTACTACATACGATGAAACCTTTTGTGGTTCTATTGTAGGAGACTATGGTGTCTACCTCTTTTCCTTGTGATTTTTTTCTCAAAATCAAGCTTAGTTGGAAATGATGTGCTTTGGAGGCTCCAGGGTTATCGGGAGGGTTACTTCTAGCTGGGGATCTAGTTGTTTCTTATTTTAATTCTTTCTCTAGAGGGGCAGGTCTAATGGTGGAAGGTAAATTATTGGGTTTTGATTTTCTAGTCAGAATTATGAATGTATATGGGTCGTATAATCATAAACAAAATTTTTGGGAGATTCTTAGAGATGCATGACTTCTAAATCATCACGGCCTCGTTATGGGAGGTGACCTCAACTTAACTTAATCTGATGTGGAGGTTTGGGGAGCTTCTAGGGTCAATGATCCTCCTTGTGATTTCTTCAATTCTTTCTTCGAACGAGCTATTCTGAATGATATTGTGCCAAATGTATTGGTTCCCACTTGGTCTAATGGTAGATATGGAGATGCAAGTATTGCAAAGTGATTAGACAGGTTCTTTATGATTGTTTTTTTTTTGTGATTGGTTGGGTAGATTCAAATCATGGTATGTTTCTATGGGTACCTCTAATCATAAGGAAGTTGTTCTTAAGATGGATGTAGAGAAAACTCAAAAATTTATCCTTTTAAGTTTAATAGGGTGTGGTTGGAAGAGGAAATCTTTTCGTAAGTTGGTTGAAGAAAAGTGGAAGGATTTTTATGTTTCGGTTCAGCTTCCCCCTATGTTGTGCTTCATTAAAAAACTTTCCTTACTTAGAAAGGAGGTAAAGCTCCAGGGAAAAGAAAAGAAGCAGGAATCTATGAAGACTTTGGAACTCATCGAAGGAGAAATTGAAAGTTTGCAGGGGTAGGTGGATGAGGACTATTTTTCCAGTTCTAGAAAAGAGAGACTTGCTTATCTTTAGTCCAACATAGCAAAGATTCTTCTATAAATTGAGGAAACATGGTCGTTGAAGAGAAAGGTTGTGTGGTTGGAGGTCAAGGACAACAACACAAAGTTATTTCAAAAGTATGCAAGTCATAGAGGGATAATTTCCAATTCTATTTGGGAAATAGAAAATCAAAATGGTGATTTTATAAATGATCAAAATTCCCTAAATGTTGAGGCCGAGAATTATTTTAAAGATATCTATAGTCAAGATAATAGATCCAATCTAGAATAGTAACTAAAAATATTAAAGAAATTCTGGATGTTCTTTAGTGAAGAAGACAGGTTGAATGTTGGGGAAGAGGTGAATATTGATGAAGTAAAAGGAGTTTTATCAGAGTTTGTTAGAAATACGAGTTTCGTCCCTGATGGGTGGCTAGTGAGATTTTACTTACACTTCTTTGATTTGCTTGGTAGAGAGTTGACTTTGGTTGTAAATGAATCTCAAAGATTGGGTCCTATCTCGTCCTCATTCCTAAGTAGGATAATCTAGAAACTTTTATAATTTTAGGCCCATTTCGTTATGCATTCTGCTTTATAAAATCATAACAAAAACAATTGCTAATAGGATGAGATCGTCCTTGGATGATGCATTTCTAAAGAATAGTTGAGTTTTTTACCAAATAGGCAGATTATGGAGGTTTTTGGTATTGCTCAAGAATGTTTACATTCAATAAAACAAAAAAAGATGAAAGATTTTGTTTTAAAAGTGGACTTAGTCAAGGCATAAAACCGAGTGGAGGAATGGTCTTTGATTTGAATCTTATTCTTGTACATATTGGGCTTCTGTATCGAGTTATGAGTTGGATAATGGGGTGTATTTATACAACCAGTTTTGTTGTTTTGGTGAATGGTTCTTCTACTTCGTATTTCAGAAGTAGTAGAGGTCTTAGATAGGGATTTTCGTTGTCTCTGCTTCGTTTTATGTTGGTGACTGATGGGATCAGTACGTTAGTTGAAGAAAGAAAATTGGAAAAGAAGCTTAAGGGTTTGAAATTATCTCCTTCACTTTTTGTTTTTCATTTGCTTTTAATGGATGATATTCTCATTTTTGGAAATGGGACAAAAGATGAATGGATTTAGTTCAAAGAGATCTTCAATCTATTTTGTATGGTGTTTGGTATACTAGCAAGTGAACATAAATCTCATTTTTCTTCTATTGTGCTGATGAATAATTATGTAACTAGATTGCTTCAGTTTTTCCTTTCTCTATGTCCTCTATAAATGAAGGTTTTAGGTATCTTGTTTTTTTTTCTAAAACCAAATAAGTATGGAATCGCAGATTGGAACTTGTTATTGAAGAAATTTGAAAAGAGGATTAGTTGTTGGTATTTTAGATGGTTTTATGCTAGAGGATGTTTGGTGTTGGCAAATGTAGTGTTACAAAGTATTCTGGTGTACTAGTTTCTTTATTTCTTTTGCATGTTTCTATGATAATGAAATTAAGAAGAAATATGTTTAGTTTTTTTGTGGTTGGGTAGTCAGGAAAGGTCAAAGTATCACCTTGTTGTGTGGGAAAAAAATTATCTTCGGAATAATAAGGGAGAATGGGGGTTGAAAAATATGAGATGGTTTAATATAGCCCTTTGTGCAAAGAGTATGTGGAGAGCCCTTTTCTGTCATGGATTATGGAATAAGGTGTTTCAATTAAAATATAGTAGCACTTTTTCATTATTTCAATGGTTTAGAGAATCAGTTTTGAAGCCACAAAGATACTCATACATTTGGAAAGGCTTTTTAAGGACCTTTCCCTTAATAAGCAATTATTTGAGCTAGAAGGTTAGTAGATGTTTTCAAGTCTTATTGGCATCAATCCTATATTGGGAGTGCAAGGAAATGGTATTCTTTCCAGTACTCTCATTTCAGAGCTTCATAAATGGAATATCTTGGTGTTATCTCATATAAGGAATATTGAGAACCCCTTTGAAGGTTATTGGCTTTCAGCTGAGAAATTGAAATTGCCTCCTCAAGTCGAGGATGAATGGAGAGATTTTATTTTATCATTATCGCAGACGAGCATTTTCCTTGAAGATAGGGGAGATAGAATAGTTTGGGAACCAGATGTAAAATCGGGTAAAGTCATAGCTAAGATGGCATACTTGGTTATAGTGGAAGAAATGGTAGCAGAAGTTCCAAAATGGTGGTTTAGATTTTGTGGAAGAGGCATATCCCTATGAAAATTGGGTGTTTTAGTTGGTTGGTTCTTAATGAGAAAATTTTGGTATGGGAAAATATGAAACTACAGGATTTCTCTAGGCCTGGCTTTTGCCATCTTTGCAAGAAAGACACTGAATCTGTGTTACATCTCTTTTTCCAGTGCTCCTTCTTCAATTTGTCCTAGAATGAGGTGGGAAGATTGATCTCTATATTTTTCAATTGGAAAGTACTCAATATTGATGATAGTCTGTTCGTATTGTTTTATAGAAAGGAGAAGTATAAAGATTTACCTTTCTTTGTTTTTTGGGAAGTTTGGAAGACAGGAAATAGATGTATATTCCATGAGGTCAATCTATCTATGAATTTCACTATTTCAAAGGTTCTTTCATATTTATATGAATGGAGGAAGGAAGAATCTCATAAGGTAAATAAGATTTATAAAAGACCCTCTTTTCAGAAAATACTGCATGTGGTTTTTTTTATGGTGCACAAAAGGAAGGGAGGTGTGGCACAGGTATGGTTATCCAAATGAAGAGAAATCAATTGATAAAAATTGAAGATGGGAGCTGGATATGGGACAAACACTTTGACGGAATTAATCACTTTGGGGATTACTCTGGTTCGTGAAAAAGAGAGGAATCAAAAGCAGTCATTGAATGGGAAAATGGTATGAACTCTATACAGTGTTTACACTTATACAACTGGATAAGGAGGATAAGGACACTAATTTAATTTTTCTAGGTCATTTCTTTTAGAAACATTTACCGCATCTTCAATGAAGAGGCGGATTCTTTATCAAAAGAATCCATTGGGGAAATGGATGGATATATAAAGTTTTTTGAATTTGTTCGATGTTGGGTCATACTACACTTTTTAAGGGAGTCTTTAGTAAGTTTACTATTAGATGATTTTGGGAAGATATAGAGCTAGTTTCAAAGTTTCTTGTCATTTGTAAATGGAATGTTGACTACTGAAATAAATACTAGTAGAGAATATAGATATGTTTTTAAAAAATACATTGTTTATAGTATTTCGGGACAATTTATTGAAAAAATGAAGAAAGTTGATATATGTGTAACTTTGATTCTAATTCTTTAATAAAAAATTACATATTTTTTCTATTAAAAAAATGAAAAAAAATATAATTTACAATTTATTTTAATTAATATAATATGTATTATTTAAAATGATCTATATTAAATATTGAAAAATTAAAACTAAATTTAAAATAAATAAATAAAAAACAATTACAATAATACCCCCAACTAAGAAGGAAACAGAAACAGTAAACAATTGCAATAGCAGCTGGCCTTCCGAGAGACTAATAATAAGCCGGTCCAATAAAGCAGAATCTCCTATATAATGATAGCAACATGCTATTTTGTTAAACGTATTGTATTGAATTAAATTAAATTCAGTTCTCCAAATAAGAAAATGGAGAATGTTTACTGCTTTGAATTAATAAATTTCACTTTTTAATTGATTGGTAGATAACAACAAACTGAAGCTGGAAACCGATTGTGTATTCCATAGAGATTTTAGAAGAAAAGATCAAATGTCTCTTGGAAATTAGGCCAAAATTCTCATGTACATCACAATCCCATAAACTCAAATATTTTATGATAATCTTAGGATTTTAGGCTATTTACACTAATTTTAGCAGGCAATGGACAGATGGATAGACAAGGACCAAAAATCAGATGACGTGGACTCTTATAAACATATAATATTCAATTAATTGAAGTACTGTCTATCGCTTGTGACCGTATGGCCCAATGGATAAGGCGCTGGTCTACGAAACCAGAGATTCTGGGTTCGATCCCCAGTATGGTCGCTTCTCTCTTTGACTCCCATTTTGCTCCTTTCGAATGATTGGTATTTGAATTAGGAAATGTTTGTTATTAATTCAATGGCGAAACAAAAGAAACATTAGTCAAATCTTTTGGTTTTATTCTTAAAAATTACCAGTAAATCTTTGTAGAATGGTTGTCTGAACTTTTTATAATCTTCTGAAAACATATTCATATTTATGAAATTTTTTTTCAGCGTTAATCAATTTAGAGGAATAGAAAAAAGTGTCGGTACAGGCAATGAACAATGAAGAGAATGAGATCTCCGTATTAAGAGTGGTGGTGTCTAAAGATACAATTACGGCACTTTAGCACAATAAATAAGCTCCATAAGAACACAATGACTCGATAATTGATCAATCAATAAGGACATCTATAGATAGGTTCGAGTAGAGGTCCAAACCAACAACAAGGGAGGGATCACGTCGGTTGTAACTGTTCATAAAAAGTGGATTTGAGATCTTAAAGCGGACATAAGCGAACAAGGTGAGGGTACTAGCTGACCATAAGTTCCAAGGGGCCCTTGTAAACTTGAGGAAAGAACAAAGTACATAGCATCCCCACCCCCTTAATTCGATTTGAACTGCAAACACTTGTCAACATTGGTACAATAACACTCCTGGAAGAAGTATGAAACATTGTCACCTCCGTCATCAAATTCAATGCAGTCGCCCAAAAACAATCAATCTACAATATTGTTGTCCAAACACTGTCCCATTTGGTCAATCAACTAGACAACTCGATCTAGTCGATCACTTGACTAGTTGAATAAGACAATAAATACAGGCAGTCCTTGTCTAGCAATACAATCTTTTTCCATCCAACAATCAGGTACTTGGAATAGTAGTCAATCAAATCTCCCAACAAAAAATTCAATCGAACATATTTCAGTTGGTCCAGTTGATTCAACAAGAAACAGTTGAGTCAACAAAAGTTCGGTTTACACAACAAATAGCTTAAACTTCTCCAATTTCTCCCCCTCCCTTAAACACAACCGAGGGATAAGCAATAGAAAACAGAGAATAGCAATTGATACTTAGCTGTCAAAGTATCCATTGAAGCAAGCTTAGTTGACGATCATTTAGTCAATACGCAAGTCGACTAAATGAATCTCAGTCGACCGCTCATCTTTGGGCGAGTCTTAATCGATCGCTCCAAAGCAATCAAAAGAAGGCATGAGGAGCATTGTACAACAATACATTTGAAGATACACATTTGTATGATGTCCTCAAGCATTTGCTCAAATTATTTCACGACCGTCCATCAATCCAACCACAAAAATTATCTGAGTAGTTGACATTGGTCTTTCACGTCTTTTCTCAAATTCTTTTGATGAGATGTCTAACATGAGATGTAGGCTCAGGTTCTGGTTGACTAACATGAGCAGAACGACCCCGCACATCATTTGCAACAACACTTTCAATTTATGGATCATAAGAGACAGCTAATTCAATAATCTTTCAACACTTTCAACAAGATATTGCTCTTCCAACAAATCGATCTGAACACCTCCAATAGCAAATGATACTCTTCTCGTGTCATTTCAACAAAACTAGGTGAAGCAACATCATGTCCACGACCTATCATTGGTGGCTTCATTTCATGGGTAATAGAAACAACAATACCCGGTCCATTATTCCCAACTTCTCCTTCGGTATATCCCATTTTTCTCAATAGTCGAGACCGTATACCTATAGCATGCTTCTCAAAGCTAGGAGAAATAACATCATTAGTAACCAACAAATCATTAGATGAAACAACATCATCAACACAATTAGGCCACAAGCCATAATAAGAATATCAAAGGTGGAAGGAAAAAATAGCTGAGCCGGACGGTTCAATAATAACAGTCTTTTGCTCAACAATCGATACCTTGACAGTCTTCTTTTCAACAACTCATTGCTCAATAACTTTCTGCTCAAGACTCTATGTATCTAGTCTATGTATCTCATGTTCAAGACTCTACTTGCAATCCTACAATCCCTTAATAGTCTCATCTCTCTCAGTTAGCCGCAACAATAGAGCGTCATGATCTTCTTTTAAGGTTTGATATTCTTCAAAAAACAATTATTATCTTCATGAAGAGGGCAAGCTTCTTCACGAAGCTCATCAACAGAGAGCTCATCGACAGAGCCCTGCATGTGGGCATCTTCATTAGCTAGCTGGGTATTCTCCGCTTCTAGTCTACAATTTTCGTGTCAAGCCATCAACATCTTCATGAGAGAATGATTTCACCTCTAATTCCAGGTCGTCGACCAAAGCTGACTTATCTCCAAATTCGTCTACCAAATTATGGAAAATGGACTCCATGGTATTTTTTAGCATAAAAATATGTCGATATTTCTCATCAAACCACTATAAAATGCTAGTTTGAAAGAAGGCAACCTCATCTTTCAACTGGATATGGGTTGTCTCCGGTGTTAAAGATTAACACTTACAATTAGTTTGTAAGTAAACGATTATGTTACTGTTGCCATAAATTGTAGTTATGCAACTGTTATTCAATATATTGTAATGAGATAAATAAGTGCCCACTTCAATATGAAAGTTGGAGAGCTTAGACAGCCCTGAATCTTGGCTGGAAGATGAGTTTTTTATAATCATGGTCACTATACTAGAATGGCATAAATATGTAGATTTTTATCAATAGTATTTGTGAAAATAAATGTTTGCAGGAATTGAAGTTGTTCCATAACTTTTGTCTTTCAAATCTATGTATCAATGCAGCAGCATTGGTAGCATTGGTGTATCTAACGCTGGAGCACTGGAAATCTCGTGCATGACCAACCGACTTGCCACACTATTGCTGAGACAGAAAAATAGTGGATTTTATCAGAAATTTCAGAATCTACCTGCCACAGTATTGTTGAGATGGGAAAATAGTGGTTCTGCCAGAACGAAGGGAAATTGTTATATATTGTTATGACTATCTCTCAATTTAAAAGCTGGAAATTTTTCTTATATATTATTAAGCACGCTGGAGTTGCTGTGGAAATTCTTGTGACAAGTCTGTCAAATTAATTTGCGTCACTTGAGTTTTGTTTACAAGATATATGTGAAGAGAGATTGTTGTTGTAATTGATGATAACAACAAAGTCAAGATAACTCACTGTTCTAAGCAGTCTCATTTTTGCTACACAGTCAGCTTCATTTTTGCTACAAGAAGCAGTGAATATTGTGTTACTCAATATGGATTGTTGTCCAAGTAATTCGGGAGTTGTGGTCTAGGGAAGGATTCCTCACTAGTTGCTCAGGTTGGTCTAGGGAAGGATTCCTCACTAGTTGCTGAGGTTACGCAACATGTGGATTGACCAATAATTTGACTTCGGGAAATCTGTAATTCGGGAATCCGGGAACTCGGGAATCCAACTTGGGAATTCTACCTTTATGAGGGTGATGAGACAACATGATGGAGTACATACAAAAATCTGAATATGTAGAGAAGAAAATAGAAATCTACTTTAGAAGTTCTTTATTTTATGTTATTATGTGAATCAATTTTTTTTAAGTTTTTTAAATTGAAAGTGTTAAGAGGGTGTGATAAAGATTAACACTTACAATTAGTTTGTAAGTAAACGGTTATGTTACAATTGCGATAAATTGTAGTTATGCAACCATTATTCAATATATTGTAATAAGATAAATAAGTGCCAACTTCAATATGAAAATTGCACCCTCCAATTAATACTATTTATTTATTTCTTTATAATCTTGGTGCCCATGATTTATTAAGATCCAGTGCATTCTTCAGCCATTAATTCTCAGTCTGCAACTGTGTAACAACATTCTACAAGTTAGTGACCTTTGTACGACGTCGATTATGAGATTCTTCTAAGGTGATGGCATTTTTCTCATGAATCTCCTGCTATTTCTGAAAAGTTAGGGCGAACCCATACTTAAATAGGCTTTCAATTCATAGTCGGGTCAAGTCGACACCATAACCAGCCAACTATTCACCAACAAACTATCGGTAAGGTCAATGGCTCCAGGGGATATGTAAGGAGCACTCCAACAGTCTCCTTGTAGCCTTCAAACTACATAATGCGGTCAATGGTCGACACGTCATAGGAATAGCTAGGTCGACCCAATAGATCCTGACAATAGATCATACCTAGGCCAGAGATAGAACCAGTCGGTGGAATCGGTACATGCGTCCATGCAATTCTCAACAAAGTCGGTGGCTTATTTGCAAAGGAACAAGGGTTCAACCTCACACCCATCAATCAAAGGAATACGATGTTCAGTTAATATGCAACAAATCTCTGTGGAGAAACTCAGGATACCCTTATCACTGGAGTCAATACAGGATCGACAAGATCACAATGGAACACTCAGATCAAGAAACCCACTAACACCCAAGAAATTCGCAAATCCCTTCAGCTAGGGCACGTGATGGTCGAATTCGCAGTAAATAAGGACATTTTGATTCACTAAGAAACATGGATCATAAAACCACGAATGGAACTCTTCTCGTTTTGAAAACCCCATATGAAGAACGATCCAACTCTCATACCTTATACCATGTTCGGACAGGAAATGAACTGCATAAGAAAAATATATTTTTAGATCAAAAGTGGCGGTGCTTAAAGACACTATTACAACACTTACGCGCGATGTTACAACACTTACACTTAAGCACAACGCACGATGTTACAACACTTAAAGCACAATAAGTAAGCTCTATAAGAGCACAATGATCTAATGACAACCGATCCATAAATAGGTTTGGCTAGAGGTCCAAACCAAGAATAAGTGGACCACATCACTTATAACCATCCATAAAAGGTAGATCTGAGATCGTAAAGTAGGCATAAGCCAACAAGGTGAGGGAGGTGAGGGTACTAATAGATTATAGGTTCCAAGAAAATGATATACATCATGAAACTCATTGTAAAGATAAACACAATATGGCCTACATAATCTTATAGAATTTTCTTTGTCCTCTATTTTATTATCTTTCTACCACTCTTAAAGGTTGCTACATTGTGGAACATAAAATTGCTACCATAGGAGTTAAACCCTTAATTTATCTCATTTCCGCTAGGATTTAAAATCTTTAATGATTCTAGACTTCTCTAGTGGATTCTCATACATTACTAACTCCACATGGTTGAATCATGATGATCTAACTTCATTGCCACTAGGGCTTGCTAGGAATAATTGGACCATTACAAAGGTAATAACTTTTGCATACGAACTTTGTGTTAGGAAAACAAACCCTTAGAATGTTATTCAATCATGAAGTATAGTGAGGATCCCCAAGGCAATTTTTCTTTAGGTTAGATGATCAAAAATGGATCCTTATTAAAACTTTTTAATCAATTTTTTTTTTGTAAAATCAATTTCAGCCTTGCGCTTGAAGACAAAATACCAAAAGGCCTCAATAAGGTGAAAGGAATAAGCTTGATGGTTGGTATTCTGGGAATCTCTATTAAAGAGTGCTAGCTTGATGAACAAAGGAATCCAACTAAAGGGAGAATTGAAGCTTGGAAAGAAGAACAACGGTAGTAGAAAAGAGAGCTCGAAGAGGCAGTCTGCTCAAAATTAATGGATGGAGTTATTGAGGTTGTCCATGCATGAACATAAGGTTGTTTGAGCCATGTCACCTACAATATTGCTAGAGAGAATAATGAATCAAAATCTCACATGAGAGTGCATATCTCACCCTTGTAATAAAGCCATTATGATTACCCGTGAATGTTGGTTTTCTCGTTTGGGTTTCTAGGGTAAATAATGTCTTCTTGTGAATGATTTGGCTCCATTTCTTGTTGCTAGTTTTGTGCATTTGGTGATGAATGTCTGCAAATAATTTACTTGAGTTTTAATGTCTTCCATAATTGACTAAATAGCTATGGTAAATAGAACTCATTGCCCATGAAGAGTAATGTCTATAGAAATGGTTGTTTTTATCTCATTAAGAATTTTCTCATGCCCAATACCATCCAACGGCTATGTAAATCTCACCATTGATGGTCTTTTGCTATCCTATAGGAGTTGTCAACTTGAGTCTTGGACTGATTTTTCTCAGAGAGGAGAGAGAAAAACGTTTTTGGCTAAAAAAATCCCTTAAGTATGTTTTTATCTCTGTTGGGACAAATTTATACATACCAAGGAATTCTTAGTCTTGCATGGAGGTGTAAATTGATTCCTGAGTGTTTCTATTGATTCTCGTGGCATTTTAAAATAGTGTTGAGAAAATATAATTGTGCCTGGGGTGAATTTGTAGTACATGGGGTATTTATTTAATTTCCTGGGATGAATTTAGTTTCCCTGGGGCAAATTTGCAGTGCCTGGGGTATTTATTTCATTTCCTGGGATGAAGTTACATTTCCTAAGGAGAATTTGTAGTGGCTGGGGTATTTATTTCATTGCATGGGATGAATTGGCAATACCCAATGTGTTGATTTCATTGTCCGAGAGAATTTTCAAGTGTTGGGGCGAATTTATAGATGCCTGGGCGTTTTTGTAGTTGTTGGGTGTTTTTAATCAGTGTCGTACTCATCTCTATTGTTATGGGGTGAATATTAAACATCTCAAAGATTAATAAAATGTTTTATGTGCATATTAAACAACTCAAAGGTGAATAAACCGGTTTTGTGCTAAATTGGTTGATTGTGATCTTCATTGGTTGATTTGTTGAGCTACAACCATATGTGGCATTGTTCCATCTAGAAGAAAGTGTTTAATTTTATTTCCTTAGAGTATCAGTGTTGGTAAAATGGATGGGACATAAGCCTACCATTTATAGATAATCAGAGACCCCAAAAGTCTACTTATTTAACCTTGAACTAGAGGATTGTAAGTCTTGGTTTGTTAGTGTAGTTTGCAAAACTTACCTTAGCCTGACCATTCTTGGTCTCATATTTTGTATTCCCCTATTTTGGAGAAACAATAAAATCATATAGTAACCATGTAGATCCATTTGGATTATTATGTCCCATCCTAAGGTGTTTAATGGTGGTTTAATGAAGCGCTCGCTAGACAAAAAGCAAGCTCTTGGGTGTGTAGTTATTGAAGCATGCCCCGGACAAAAAGCATGCTCTTGGGTGTCTATTTATTGAAACAATTACAAAAAAATAATTGTGATTCTAAGTCACACGAATTAATTTTAATATATTCCATTCTAGATCCATCTTAGTCTTCGATATATCTAGTGCTAAGATAGGTCAAATCCTTGAAAGTGCAAACCTTTCCTCAAAATTTTGCACTCTAAAAAAAGGTTTGCACTTTTAGAGATTTACCCTCTCTCGATGTTGGATTGATTAAAAGTTGATATGGATTTATAATGGATTTATTCAAGTTTTATTCACATTATTATTTTTGTATATGTACGAAGTATTTTATTATTTTAAAAGATTAAACTGTTTTTTTCAATGTTTTTTAATAGTATATTTGGTAATCACCAATACATTACATTACACATCTCCCTCATACTAGATTGTAAAAATTATATTTCGATGCTAAAGAAAACCAAACCAATAAGACATATCCTAGTGTATAATGATGATAATACGTCATTTTGTTAAAATTAATATGCTCAACTAAGCTTACATGAGATGCTAGAAGACTATAATGTATCCTATTTTCCAACTCACACAAAATGGGACACAAAAAATGATGTTAGATCCCTTTATTGCAATAGTGTATGGTCACGATATTTAAAAATCATTTCCCAAGATGTATTGTCCACGTTATTAGACAACATTTACAATCATGTAGAGGTTATGATCATATGCTAAGTAGTTGAAGTCGACATCATTCAAAGCTTCCAAGTGATAAGTAACATGATTCCCATAATGAATCTATTGCTCCTAGTAAATATTTTAAGGTTTTTAGTTAAATCTCAAACCCTAATGAAAATTAAATAGATGCAATATTACTGCAAAAAATAATTTCTACTTCAATTTGTCAAATGATTTTTGTAACGCTTAATATCATTTGAAGATGGTTCCTCTGTGTGGTTGTGCACTATTTGATTTAAATGTATGCAATTGATCTAGATTATTTATAGAATGAAATGAAGGTATAAATATAGATGGGAGCACACAAAGATATTGTAGAGAGCATAATAACACAATGAAATTCAAATTCCATTATTGAATGAAATGAAAAAGATTGTGAAATGTGAAGTAATACAAACTAGTTACAATGGTGGTATCTTATCTTTGAAGAGATATATTCCATCCACACTTATTAACAAGAATCCATTACAAGAGGCACATAGTGTCTTTTAACATAAAGTATGATTCCCTAGAATGAAAACCCTAAAGATCCAAAACCCTAACCCTAGGAAATGATGTGGCAAAAGAAATGTGGGCTTGAAGGAGGCCAGTCGGTGCATCATTTCTTGGCGCATAAAATTTTGCATACAAACTCTATTTAGGGCATTTATTGGAGCATTACAAAGCTTAATCCATGCTCTATGTTTGGAAAGATACACAATCAAAGATTTCATGGCCTAGGACAACTACCAAAAATACAAGAGATTCCCAAAAAACATGTTAGAAGTTTAGGACTTGAAAAAATTGTAGTAGAATAGGTGGGTGGCCACCAGTGTCCACCTATATTAGTCAACCCCGCCTAAATGATCAATGGTACACATTGTGTCAAGATCCACCATCATATGGGGAAACTTCTACTGAATCTGAATTTTAGTGGGCCACTTGCACTAGTGAAGGAGATACCTTGCTTTGGTGACCTGATAGAGTTTGATGTTTTGTTGGTGAGTGCCCTTCATCTTGGTGTTAATCATCTGGTCAATTGTTTCCTAGTCATTGCAAGAATTATAATTCCCAATGGTGTAAGCTTAGATCAAGAATTTTGTGAAAAGGAGGTAGGGACTAGTTTTTACCTAATCAATCAAACTCCCACGCCATCTTTTGTTGATAAAACTATGTATGAGGTATGGACTAGTAATAAAATTTCTCTTAAACATATTATAGATTTTAGTTGTGATGCTTATGTGCATTTTTCAAAGTAAAAAATAATAAGTCAGTCTTTAAAGCATAGAAGTGTGCCTTCATTGGGTATATAAGTGGCATAAAAGGCTATAAGATTTGTAACCCATTAACACAGAACATTGTTTATAGTCATGATGTAATATTTAGAAGGCTAAAAGTCCTCCAACGTAGGAAGAATGAACAAAAGATGAATTAAAGTTTTGGTTTGAGTTGAAAGAAGAAGAATTTTTATTAATTGAAGAAGATGAACTAGATGAGGAAGAACCTCAAACTCTAGCCTTGAGGAGACCAGTTTGAAAAATATAGGGAAAACAAAAGTGTATAGTCCACATAATTTTGCTAGTACTTTTAAAAAAAAATTGTAGTTATGATGATCCTAGAATTGTTGTAGAGGTTATTGATACAAAGAAAAATAATTGTTGGTAGAAATCCATGATTAAAGAAATGGAGGCAATGGACAAAAATGCAACATTGGATTTAATCAACTTGGGTGCTGAGAAGAAAACCAATCGCTAGTACATGGGTATACAAGAATAATTTCAATGCATAAGGTAAGGTGGAAAAGTGAAAATTTCATCTAATAGGAAAGGGGTATTCCCTAGTAAAGGGAATTGGGTTTGATTAGATTTTCTCTCTTATTGCTAATTTAACTAGTTCTTTTGTTCATTGTTAATGCTTTTATCTGGAGGTAGAATACATGTATGTTAAACCAACATTCCTACATGGGGATATGGAAGAATAAATCCATATGTTACAACTAGAATGTTTTAACATGAAAGGAAATGGGAACTTCATTTGCAAGTTGAAGAAGTTCCTCTATGGCCTAAAGTAATCCCCAAGACAGTTTGATACTTACATATTCAAACTTGGATTTTTGTGAAGTAGAGTTTATCACTATTTGTATACCAAACATCTTGGTGATCATTTTGTTATTGTGTTAATATATGTTGATGATATGTTGTTACTTGGAAACAACAATGGAATCATCCAGAAGGTTAAGTTCAATTATCATCTCACTTTGGTATGAAGGATATTGATGTTAAAATTTTATCTTGGGCATGGAAATTAAAGGGGATCGTCTAAACATGAAAATTTGGTTAAATTTGAGGAAATATATTCAAATAATATTGTAGAGGTTCAAAATATAGTAATCTAAACCTGTTAATACTCCTATTCATATAATCTTAGAGATATCTACCAAAAATGTCCCATGACACAAGTGGATGTTGAGAACATATCTCAAGTTCCTTATGCAAATGTTGTTAGAAGGTTGATGAATGTATTTGCATGTATAAGATTAGACATTTCCCATGTAGTGGAAATTATGACTAGATATGTGTCAACCCTAGGGTTGGTGCATTACATTGTGGTAAAGAGGGTCTTCAAATAGCTGTGTGGCACTTCAGATTAATGCAATCTTCTACCAAGGAAAACATGGACCAATGGAGTGGTATAAGTACAAGGTTTTGTGGATACACACTAAGTTGGAGATCCTAATATTCAAAGATCCACAAGTGTTTATGTGTTTAACCTACTTGGTAGAGAAATGAATTGGATGATAGAGAGGCAGGTTGTAGTGAAAAATTGTTAATTTCAAAAGCTAGGTATATGGAAGAAACTCATGTGAGTAAGGAATTTGTATGGTTGCAGAGGTTGTGTTCAGATGTTGGTTTCTAACAAAATATATAACGATAGATTATGAAATTTAAGTGCAATATTTTTGGCAAAGAGACATCATTGTCATGATAAGATGAAGCATAATGATGAACAATATAATTTTGCTAGAGACATGGTTAAAGACCAAAGGCGGTGTTGGAGAAGACTGATACATTCAAGAATGTTGTGAACTCGTCGACAAAGTCTATTACTATTGATAACTTTTGTACTTTTGTTGGTCCAGATAATTAGTGGGATTGAGTTCTCTAAGCAATTTTATTATGTATGTTTAAACCTCTCAACACACATTATCAAACAAGTGGGGGGCTGTTGAATATGTGTTGTATACTTTGCAGGCAGATTGTGCATCCCATCGTGATCAAAAGGATCAAGGTGCATTATTTTTTGGGTCTATAAAGGGTGGTTTGAGGCCCATTGTTGTATATTCATTGAAATATATTATCGGATAGTGTTGTTAAATTCTATGAAGCATATGATCATCAGCATGCATGAATATAAATGGAAGAGAATGCTGCAAAAGAGAGAGAAGAATTTAGCATAGTCTATTCAATTAATCATGACAAAATTGCACACACATGGGACAAAATTGGAATAATATGATTATATTCATGAATTAGTAAATAATATGGAATACACTAGTTGTACATATAAGAAAATTCGAATGCTAAATATAGGATTTGAATCTACCAACTTAGACTGATTCCAGAGCTAACTAAGTGTGGAAAATCACCACGAGACATCACTAATGCAATTATGGATAACTAACTTAGTATGCAATCAGTTAACTGATGAGGTTAGGTGAGAAAATGCGCCCACACTCCCTTCAATCATGCAAACTAGTTCTAGGCTAACTGATTGTGATCTAACTGATAGTAATTGGAGCATAACTGAACATAACTGATTACCTACAAAGGTCCACTGAGGAGACTGTTGATGTCACTCATAGCGTGTTCCTAAATTATAGGGATTGGTCCCTAGGGCTCCTAAACTCATGCAATAAGGTGCAAGAAGTGGCATGTCTTCCCTAGGTGTGTACCCCATGCACTAGTGGAGTGATGAAGACCTCCTAATCTAGGAAAATAAACAATTAGACTATGTGGTCAAAGGGACGATTAACACTAATCCTAACACCCCCCCATAATCCTAACTTTGGACAACCTGGGTCCTGGTAACTATGACCAAAGATCACCCATACAATCTAAATGAAAAAAGAACTTCTTAACAAACTAAGCAAAATGGGAGAAACCTATTGGGAACCCCCCCCCTCCCCTTCTCAAAATAAGCAGGAAACATGAGGATCAAGATTTTATATCAAAAAAATTGTGAAAAATGTTTCTACAATACTGCTCCATAGAGATGCAGTTTGCAGAGTGATGGTTATTTTGTGCACTAGTATCGTGGGACTATGGATGTGAACCTATCCAAACTAAATTCTTATGTCTGTAGGAACCTTCCTCTTTGGAATAACATGAATCTACTCAATTGAATCACGAACATAGATAGTTTCATAATAGATTTTAGGACCATGTAGAGAAACTGAGGTAATTGATGAGGGAGCAAAAGTGCTTGAGAATTTGAACCATGTGAGATAATCCCAAGCAACTGTGATGTTGCAACTTTTAACATTGAACCATGTGAGGTAAATTCAGCTCTAGATGTGAGGAGCAAGTGTCCAAGTGAATGCAAGAGGTCTCTATCTTTACTGTGAGGAGAAGAGCATGTGATCATGTGAGGAGAAGACATGAGACCAAGGAGAGAGAATGTGTGAGCTCTATAATCTGATATAGCTTTCAAAATATCCATGAAATCACAATATTTCATATCAGCAAAATTATGAGAATAAACTGACATCGTATCCCTAGCAGCAGAATTTTTGAAAGAGACTTGAGGTGCTTGATTTTTCACATCAAAATTGATGAGAGCACCTACAAGCATGGCTGGAGGCTCTTAAAACTTGAAATTTGAACCAATTAAGGTGATATTAGATCCAACAATAAGGAAAAAAGGTTCCAATTGCGCCACTGAGATGGTAGATGCACTATTTTCTCCATCTTCAACAAAACTTTGAGTATTGGTGTAAGCAATCATGTAGGAATTTGTTGGAAGCACTAGATCAATAAGGGTGAATATATCACTCCTAAAATATTATATTTATTCCAAAACATCCAAAGTATCACTTTTATGCACATCGCCAGCATGATTGCCGAGAGAGGAATCGAAATTCTCTTCAGCTCCTTGAGCTTTCATTGGTAAACTTTGCACATAATTTAGAATAGAAGAATCACTTGAGAATGACTGAGTAAAATTGAAGGAGAGTTTTTTCTTCAACAATGGATGTTAAAATGTGTTCTTCTAGATCAGATGTATGAGAAGATGAGATATCAGATATCTCATAAAAGTTTGGAGCAACAGGAGAAGGAATCACTACAACAAGAATTTCAACATTTTAAATTGATTGAGTTGAAGATTATTCTTCTTATTCTTCTTGAACAAGTTCATCAGAGAGAAATGAGGCCGATACATTTGAAGAAATAACACTTAAGGAGGTGTTGGATTCACTCCATCTATCATATGCTTCTTTCTGCACACTAAGGGCTCTATCTATATTTCTCCAAATATTGAATGGATACTCATCAATTTTGATTAGATAATGTGTATTGTGAGTGATTAACATACACATTATTTCCTATTCTCTTTCACCGTCATCTATCTAGTCATTTTCATCTTCATAAGATTATTTACCAGCTCCAAAAGACACATCAAGGAGATCATGGCTCTCAATATATGCAACCATCTTCAATTTCCACTCAGCATAATTGAATGGTGATAGAGGATGAAATGATCTCAAAACCATTTTGAAGTTTGTACAATAAAGGTTTCTGCAATTTTCTTCTTCAAATTCAGGAACAACTTTGAATCCAAGAAGTTGTACATGTAAATCAAATCATGTATGTAAGCTTAAATAAAAACTCAAAAATGTGATTGATGTCATGTTTCCAATTCAATCACAACTTCTTCTACAATCAACGAAATCAAATTCCATCGAAAAATCATTTGAGATATATAAGAGATATTTCAAATCATATAAGGAACTTCACCTATCTCATGCTGTTGAGTGAAAAATATCAATCCGAAATAGAGGGTACGGACAGACGTGAGTTGTTGAAAACCTCCGATATTCAATTGAACATATCTTTCAAACCAGAGACTTAAATTGAATTCCATGAAAAACCCATTTTAGATAATGGAAGTACCTTTCAAAAAAGTTATGGTAGGCCCTCTAAGATGATATGTATAGGTCGTGGTACCTTTTCAAAGTTGGATGTGATTTTCAAATTTTGTTTTTGAAATTGTACCCACAAAACAAACTCTAATTTGAATTAATTTAGCTCAAACACCCTTCACTTTTACATGTGCACTTTCTCTAAGTACATCACACCTACATAGACTTCTCTATATAGAATTAAGAGGGAGCAATGCAATTATTCTAGGAATTATGTGGAAATTCAATGGATCTCCGATACCATGTTAAATTCTATGAAGAACGGGATCATCGGCCTGCATGAATTTAAATGGAAGAGAATGCTACAAAGGATAGAGAAGAATTTAGCATAGATGATTCAATTAATCATGAAAAAATTTCACACACATGGGACAAAATTGGAATAATATGATTATATTCATTAATCAGTAAATAATATGGAATACACTAGTTGTACATATAGGAGAATTCAAATGCTAAAGATAGGATTCAAATCTACCGACTCAGAGCAACTCCAGAGCTAACTCAGGAAAATCACCATTGGAGCTCACTAATGAAACTCCAGATAACTAACTTAGTCTACAATCAGTTAACTGATAAGGGTAGGTGAGAAAAGGTTCCCACACTCCCTTCAATAATGCAAATTGGTGCTAGGATAATTAATAGTAACTGGAGTGTAACTGAACATAATTGGTTACCTACCAAGGTCCACTGAAGGAGACTGCTGGTGGCAGTTAGAGTAGGTTCCTAAATTATAGGGATTGGTCCCTGGAGATCCTAAACTCATGCAATTAGGTGCAATAAGTGGCAGATTTCTCCTAAGTGTGTCCCTCGTGCACTAATGCAGCGATGAAGACTTCCTAAGCTAGGAAAATAGACAATTAGACTATTGGTCAAAGGGAGGATTAATAATAATCCCAACAAGTGGATCAGGGTTGAATGATGTTGCAATATACCTAAATATATTAGTGTGAATTGTTTTGTAAATACAATGAGAAGTAGGTGTGGCATTTAGTTTGTTGGTTTTCCTAGTTAAGGATTTCCAAAGTAAACATATTGTATATTGTGTATGTGTGTCATTATTTTTTTCTATTTTTGTTAAGAGTAGGCTAGCATTACTTCTCTTGCATAGGTTTAATAATTATTATTTTAGAGACCATCTCGATGGTGAGGCCAACAATTACAACGTTATGGAGAAAGTGTAGGTTAGTGATTGCTTCCTTTTTTACCACTTTTTAAGGGCCATATATGCATTGAACCACATCATGCCAACTATGATTTGATGGAGAGATCAATTTTAGGAGATTTTTAGTTGAATATTCCTTTTTTACCATGTTCACTTTTAAATTCATTGATTATTATCAATACACTTGTAATGTTGATGAAAAACTAAGCCATTCAAAATGATTCATTCTCACTATGTGATATGTAAACCTCCGTGGATATTCTAGTGATCATCTCACAAAAAATAAAATCTTAAATTTACAACTACCATAATGAGCCTGTGCTTCCTTTGCACACTTTTTTTTTTAATTTAGTGATTTTAGAAGAAAATAAACACACCACATAGATTCTTCAAATACTAAGAAATATAAATAGAAAAGAAACAACAAATATGTCACACAATGGAACACCATCAACACAATATTTACCATAGAAAACCCAATGTTGGGGAGCCGATCAAGAAAATGAAAGAGTTTGTCTTTCTTGTTAATCAAAAGACGCACTATGGTCTACTAGAATGCCTGTGTAAATGTCTTTCTCCTCTTATCTATTACCTCTAATGTACTCCTCTTAGAGGTTTCTCTGTTGTGGAACATGAAATCACTATCATGAGAGCTAAATCATTTTCCTCCTTTCAGCTAGGGTTTTAACACCCTTTCTTGCCTATTAGGGCTATTATTTTCAATTCTCTCATGCTTCTAGGATTCTCTAATGGGTCCCATCCATTAATAACCCCACATGGGTAAATCAAGGTGAGATGATATTGTTGCCACTTGGACCTATGAGAAATAATTAGACCATTACCTTGTTTAAGGAATAATGTTTGCAGATGAATTGTGTTTGAGGAACACAAACCACTTTTCGAATAATATTGAACTACATAATACAATGAGGATCTCTAGGAAAATTTCCTTCCTTGAGGTCAAAGACCAAAAAAAACCACTTTTATGAGCTTGAACCAAAGGATTAATAGTTTCTAATTGTTAGTGTGGTTTTCAAAGTCTACCCCAAAGTAACCACTTTTTGTCCCAGTATGCTAAAGCATCAATAAATTCATATAGTAATTATGTAGATCCATTTTGGATCATTATGCCCCATCCTAAGGTGTTTATTGAAGCACCCCCAAACAATAAGCAAGACTTTTGGTGTTTGTTCCTTGAAGTACTTGCAAAAAACATATTTACGTTTCTAAGTCACTTATACATATGAATTATAATATAAACCAATTTAGATTCATCTTAACCAAAATCTTTAAAGGAGATAAAAATTTTAAAAGTACAAGCATTTTCTCAAATCTTTACACTCGTAAAAATTATTTGTACTTTTAGAGAATTAGTCTCTTTTAATGTTCAATAAATTCAAGACTAAAATAGACACTTGTGTTATTACTTTTTCATTTACATATTTATTTCATATATACATTTATTTTTTATTAAAATTAACCAATTCAACTTTTAAAAAGTCAATTATATTTAACTTTTAACTAACCTATTTAGGTTACCAATACCCATGATTATTACTTTCGATTCAAATATCTCTCATTTTGGGATGCAAAACTACTTTTCACTATTAAAATAAACTAGTCTAATAAAATACAATTTATTTTGTAACGATGAAAGTATGCTATTTTCCTAAAATTATTATGCTTATAATAAATTTTGTTTTCAACCAAAAGAATATGAAGGATGTTCGTCTTAATATTTAATATTTGTATGGATCCTTTTTCATTTATTGACAAATTTCACTTTTGATTAATTGGTAGGAACTACAAACGCTACCATGAGGAAAGAGAGAATAATTTTTATGTTGGTCCAAGGTATTACAAACATCAAATAAGGGTAAGAAGTCAAGTTGAGATTTAGGAAAAAGGAAAGGACGAACATGTGAAGGAGTTAAGCAATCTTTTTTAGACAACACAAGGCAATATTTATCCACCTAATAGAATTCTCTCACACCCGAGGTGATTGAGAATGTATCATTGAATGAAAGATCTAACACTTCAGTCTCAAGGACCTTGGGGTGCACAGGAATTATGTACGGTGAACAAGGTTCACCTACAACATAATCTAATAAAGTTAAATATTTTTGGACCATAATTTGAAAACAAAATGCTTTTACATAGCAAGATATATATTGACTATATCGAGACTACATATATTAACTATATCGAGAGTAGCGAGGTTCTATATTATTTAATATGAAGAAATGTTACAATGTGTAACGTTATGTAACATGTTGTTTCAAGTAATATAAGTTTAATATAGAGAGAGAGAGAGATTGATTTAATTTTAAACTTAGATATATCAAACACCAAGAGGGATCAAATAGCTTAAGATGTAATTTTTTTCTTATTGTGTAAAAAATTAAGATAAAAAAAGTTACACAACAAGAAATTAGATCCCTCTCGGTGCTTGATAGATCTAGGTTTAAGATGGATCTATGTTGGTTTTATGATTTAAGGTTTTCTATCGTATGTTTTTTTTCAAAGTAAGTGGGTATAGATCAATACAAACAAGAAAAAGATAATGGTGTTGTATATCATTTTACTCTTAAATAACTTAGGTAAAAAAAATTCAAAAATTTGTAATAGTATGGTCCCATGGATCAAGTGTTGGCCTATTATACTAGAGATTTTAGGTTCGATCCCTAATATGGTCATTTGTCGTTGTAATAGATATAGATATCACTCCGAAAGCTTATATTTGTCCTCTCTCTAACTTATTTTCCCACTCATTGAATCCCTTGAAAAATTAAAGGTTAATTTGATAACTTTATAATATAGTTTTCTTTAGAGTAAGTGGGTATAGGTCAATACAAATAAGAAAATGATAATGGTGTTTAATATCATTTTACTCTTAAATAACTTAGGTAAGAAAATTTCAAAACACTTGTAACTGTATGGCCCAATTGATAAGGCATTGGTCCATTATACTAGAGATTTTAGATTCGATCCCTAATATGGTCATTAGTTATTGTAGTAGATATCATTCTAAAAGCTTATATTTCTCCTTTCGCTAACTTATTTCATCTTCACATCTACTGACTATGTCCTGGTTATGGAATTTATAGCTATTCTAAATAATTGAATCCCTTAAAAAATTAATTTTTTTAAAGGTTAGTAAATAACTTTTGTCTCCTCTCTCTAAGTTGATTGATTAATATTTAAATTTCATTTTTCACATCTATTGAATATGTCCTAATTGTGGATTGTAGTTATTGTTAATCATTGAATCCTTTGTAGTTATTGTCAATCATTGAATCCCTTGAAAAATCAAAGGTTAATTTGATAACTTTTGGGGGAGTGACATGGAGTTATTGCCAAACATTGAATCCCTTAAAAATTAAAGGTTATTTTGATAAATTTTGTTTCCTCTCTCTAAGTTGATTTATTGTTATTTGAATTTGATCTTGACATCTGTTGAATATGTCCTAGTTGTGAAAATTTGCAGTTATTGTTAATCATTGAATCCCTCGAAAAATCAAAGGTTAATTTGAGGAAAAAACAATGCATCAAGAATTATTAATTCAGTAGAGTCTCTCCATGGACTATTTTTTGTTTCTTGTTTTTTTTTTCGAAAATGTGTATGAATTATTTTCTATGACTTTGAATATATTAGATACATATTCAAATAAGAGAAAATATGTGTATGATGTTATTGTTAATCATCGATGATCATGGTGAAAGATAAATCTCTTTACGTAGGATGTATTGTCATCACAATCTAAAAACCGGTATAATTTTTAGAGTTCATGAGTCATGCTCGTAGTCTAAGAAGTTGAAGGCCACATCGTTGAATGTGTCTAAGTGAAAAGTTTCATAATTCCTATTGATAAGTAATAAGGCCCGTCCATGAAAGAGTACTGGTCCTATGTGTACTTGGATTTTATTTGAATTTTAAAACTTTGAAAGTGTATTACTCCTATGCATTCTTTATATTTGACTATCAAAACTTTGATATAAATTAGTTAGACAGAAAATTGGTGTAGAGAACATTTTTTTTTTAATTTCTCAAATACTTGCAATGGAACCTCTTTGAAAAATGTTTCTTTTATGTTATTTTCATAGCTTGTTGGAGCAAGTTGGGATATGATTCCCATGAATGACTTATCTTTATTATAGATTCACATGCATGCCTCTTTCATCAACACTATTTAAAATATTATTTAAAATATCAACTGTGCTTCATCCCAAATGCATATTTCTTTATCTCGGAAAATGTTGGATTTATCTGATTACTAAGAGGGGAGTGAATAAGTAATAGCGTAGATATATCTATTATTAAAATTTGATATATTTTTACCAACTAAAATTCCTTTAGCAGCAATAACAATAAATACAACAATGCACAAAAATTTGAGAATAATTGTATATCTATAAATACATATATGAATGATTACATAATTGGGAGATTGTAATTTCCAAACATGTGCACCCACTCATTTCAGGTATTGAACTAATCCTCAAGTACAATCTATGGATTATTGGCACCAACCTGCAACAACTTCAATCTGTGCGAGCATCAACTCATGAACTTCAGGGACTGATTTAAACAAATATATGTTTGACTATGCAAACTACGACTTCTGGCTTCAAGCTCTGACCTATGGAAAACTACTCTCTTCGGTTGTGGAAGCATCAAATTCTGATTGTGTTCTCCAATACCAAATGGAATAAGGATCCAACCCCATGGGTTTTATCTGCTCCAACATAAAGGATGCTACAACACCCTAATTATATTTACCAGCTGCAACTAGAAGGAGGCTCCAACCCCCTGGGTTTTATCTGCACCAACGGAAAGGATGCTACAACACCCTGATTATACTCTCCAACACCGACTGGAAGGAGGCTACAACCCCCTGCTCCTTTCCCTGCTTGACCCCCCTGGTATGAAATAAGATTGTATTGAAAACTGCAAATACAAAAATACCTTATCCTTGTGAATGCTTTCACAATCCACAATTGTTGTAACGTATTCAATATGCGTCTGAGTATTTGGGTCTGAACAAAAAATTTCCAAAACCACGATGTGCGATAACTATTGTGATCTGCATATTTTTTGTGGATCTACGTTCTGCGTATGAATACTGAATAGATTTTCCAGCTCAATCACATCTAATTTTCTGCAGTTTGCATCTTTTACTAAGAAAGAAAACCGCACATCCATAATACATGTATCCTCTTCATCTAGTGCACTTATTCCTTGTTCATCATTGACTGATTTGTGCCCTTCAACTCTGCTGCATAAAGATATGTACTGTGATCAACTAGCCATTAATACACCAAAGAATTTTGAATCTTGTCCAACCATATTATCTTAGATCTCCATTATTCACAAGCTTACTTCACCACATGCATCTCTTGCTTATTTATAGTATTTTTAGCTTAAGATATGTGTCCACTCGGTAAAGTTCCTTATCCTTAAATAACACCCCACTAGTTTTTCTTTCACACAAGTTAAAGTCTGTGTTGGTGTGCCACTTATCAAAATTCATCTATGTCTGGTGTATGGAGCACTTATGCAAACATCCTTGTGTGACTTTTGCACATAGGTTCATAACTCATATTTTCCTTTACAAGTATTTGTACTGCATACCATTTTCTTTGTGGGAATTTCGGACACGAGTTTATCTTTCTTCATTCATAAGTCTCACAAATGGTATTTGCAAATATGTGTCATTTTCAATGTTCTTCTTTATGCATTATTATTTGCGTACTAATGACCAATGTCGTGGTGGGATCTTTGCTCTCATGTGACTTCCACATTCTTCCATATGTATTTCTTCAATTTGGCTATGTGTAAGGAAGTCTTTAGCTTCTTTTGATAACTTTTTAGCAATCCCCTTAATATTTGACATTCGATTCTTGACATTTGATCCTTTGACATCAATTACAGTACATGTTCAACAATCTCCCCCGTTGTCATTGATGTCAACACTACTTTGAGTGATAACACCTGTCATAAACTCGGGCCTGAAGGTGAGATCTACTTTTGTGTGTCAAAGAATCATTCTATGATCGTTCTCTTGCTTCTTTTACTTAGATCTATCTTACAAATTTTTCATTGCTCCCCTTGTCATTGAGATTTCTATTTCTCTTTCCTTCCCCTTTTGAAATCAATGGAAAAGGGACCTTCTTCTTTACTGACTCCCCCTGGATTTATGCTCACTGCTTTTGGTGTGCCAAGTTGCAAATAATTCTATCTTTGCATTAGATACATGGATTTGACTTGTTCTTCCTTAATTACCACTATCTGTGTTTAATGTATCCTGCAGTGATCTTATCTCAGATTTCAGACACGAGGTGTTTTATGATTGTCCATAAATTAGGTTGTTTTTCTCACATATTTCCAACCTTTTGTGTGTGCGATAACACTAATGAATTGGTCCACGTGTTATGTCTGTACTGGAATTTTATTCTAACATCGTTCCTTTAAATCACATTATCATTCATCGATCCATGCACTAAATTTTCACATTGTCGTGATATCCCTTGGATTTTTACATTACATGAATACATCAACTTTGACATCCTTTCAATTTATGTCTAATCACGTGAGAAATTGTCTCTCGATTATATAAGTTGAAAGTGCTTTAACTTGGTTCACTCATCGGTGAGTTTTCTCTGGAATTTGTGTCTTTAGTTGTCATTCTTCAACTTCCTTTTCCTTTTTCGTCGTTATGTCTTACTTCCAAAGATTAAACAACTCCCTTGACAGCCTCTGCTTGGTGGTCCACTCTAAGCAGGCGAATTTGGGACGGTTGCAGGTAGATATAGGTGTTTGGTAGAACCAGGTGAAGGAATCCAAATTCTTTTTTTGGTTCCATCAATCACAATTCATCCAGTGTACTTATGAAATGTTTACAACTTGAGTAGGGCAGTTAATCTTTTGAAACAACAACAACAACATACATTCAACATTTTGAATCAAATTAGGGTTGAGAACAATTCCTATGATTTACCATCTTCAACACTAGACCTTCTTCCATTGTCACATTCACTAGAGTATGCAAATTTGAATACAATGGATTTGGATTTTCATCTTTCACCTTTGTCTATCATCTGAGCTGAAGAATTTGATCTCGAACTACGTCTATGATTCGTCTTTGTCTTATGTCGACTTCAATTTTTTTGGTGACAACACTCACTTTGATTTTGTTCAGCTTCATATATTTGTTATAATTTCCAAACTGTGGCTTGATTTAATAGGAGCCTCAAAGCTCCAAATTTGGTAATCGTATTTTGAAACTAAGGCAATACATCCTTTTTGTGCAGTCCTTGTGTATTACTTGTACATGTGTCTCAATACTGTTTTGATGCATGACAATTTTTCGCTTTGATAATAACAACTACACATTTCAAAATATGTAGTGATAGTTCTTCAAATGAATTCAATGCACACCAACTTACTACATAATCCTTGAGTTTCTGATGTACTTGTTTTAGACTCAAGGATCTTGCATAACCCCTCTAGGTTAGCAATGTATGCATCAATCGCTTGTTGATGGTACTGTGCAATTGTTATTTCCATATTTTGTGCACTCCTAGGATATCTTACTTACCCATATATTTTTGGTAGGATGAGTTATATTGACGTTGTCTGCATTTTTGGCATACTCCTGAGACACATTTCACCTATGTTTTTGGCACATAACTGGCCTCTGCCCCTGGGGTGGATGCTCTTTCACAAACTTGTGTCAGATAACTTCCTTTGTTGTTTTGATTTTATGAAACATTGTGAGGTCTTATGCCTATATTTATCACACACATAACATCTTATGGTGTGACAATAATTATCTATATGTCCAACAAAATTACATCTCCAACATTTTACAAAACTGACGGTATTTTTATATATGAAGGAGTTTGGCATACCCGGGCTTCTCATTTCTTGAAACTTGTTCATATCTTTGGCGAAATGTTTCATGTTGGTTGGAACCAAGTTCTCATGTGTCATGCATGCCATCACTAGCCTTTACATATCCAATTCTAGTTTTATCTTTTGAATATATTTGGAAGCTTAGGATTTTATCTAGGATTGTCTAGTTGTTATTAAACTTGATTCATGTATTTGTGTCAATGCATGCTTTATATTTTCCTTAAATTACGGAAATTGTTTCAGCTAATTTCAAGTGTGAGATTTCTAATTCTTTTAGTGCAATTTGTTTCTATAGTATCTCATTTATTGATTATGACTCCTTCCAAAAAAGATCAAGTTCACACATGTTTTCTTCTAGTTCCTTGATTCTTTATTTTGTAGAAAAAAACTCATCTTATCTGACCTCTAGTTGCTTCTCCAGTGTTTCACGCATATCCTTAATCTGCTTGACATGTTCTTCTGTCCTTTCCAGGTGTTCCTTTAGCACCTTGTTTCCTTTTCTTTCTTTCGTTAAATATTCTACAATTCACCTTCCCGATCGACATCAGCGTTGTCCTCATTTTTAGACTATGAACTTTCTTTAGTGCAGCTGAACTCTTCCCTAACTTCAGTCTTCAACAATCACTAGTACAAAATGAGGAATTAGTGACTACGTGACTAAAAAATCTAGTCACCACAGATTTTTCAAGTGATTCACTACCAAATATGAGCAATTTTGAGTGACACAACTATAAACGACTAAATTTAATGACTATTTTAGTCATGGGTTAAAAATATGACTGGATAATAAGTGACAGAGTTAAAAATGACTAACGTAAACGACCAATTTAGTCACGGCATAAAAAATGACTAGCTACAAGAATATGAATTAGTCATTTATGTTAGTCATTTTTAATTGTGTCACTCCTACAATGGAAAATTGCAATTTTGACAATGAAATGTTACAATTTACTAAATTTTGTAAATTTTCTACCTTCTATCTCTGACCATGTGTAGGTTAACAATTCTGAATCCAAAATGGAATTTGTGGGGTTAGGATATGGTGTTTTTCCTAGGTGGGGATAGTGTTAGGATTTTGTGGATTATTGCAGGTGATGTAATTTAGTTCATATTGATTTCCATATATATTGGGATCACAAATCCCAGATGATATATATGTTGTAAAACCCTCTTTGTTCAATGGTTCCATGCACCTAGAGCTTAAGAGATCCAACAAAGAAATTGCAAAAAACTTCTCTTGACCATCTGTATCCCTACTGCACCATTGAACCAAACCATTAAGCAAAGGAAAAGGCGCCTACAATTACAAATTAGGTAGAACCACCATATCGATACCCAGAAGCAACATAGTTAGTCGTTTATCATTCAATGTGAGAGTCCCCTTCCCATACTGAGGTTTTTTTCTAACTTGAATATAGATATCATGATATGTGACCATTGAACTAGCACTAGTTGTAGCTTCATGAGGCTAAGATCCTTTAGTAGTAGTTGATCCAATTTAACCGATGGAAGCACCAAGAACAATATTATAACCAATTGAAGCCATTCACTGGGGCACTAATCCGGAACTAGTCTCAGATCCATATGCAGTAAAGGTAGAGGCCCCATCTCAGAGTTTCAGGTAAATGTTTTGATTCCTTCTCTTACAGGCTTGACCTCGCAGAATATTATACGTATAATGTGATGGCCTCTCCTTATCACTGTCAAATTAAACCTCTTTTCATTGGTGTCCAAGTAGATTTTGGATCTGACATCACCCACCCAATTCACGATGTGCAAAACTCTTCTCCAGCCTTGATCCAAATTTATATATACTAGTATAACAAATATAACATTAAAACAAATATTATATAATAAAACAAATATTAATTATATTTTATATGAAACATATTTTATAAAACAAAACACATTTTATATTAATCATAAAACATATATAATATAAAAAATAACATAATATAATAATAATCAAAACAAAACAAATATATGAAAATATAAATTCTAAAACAAAAAATTATATGCAAAATCTCTCGACCCACCTCTGTTTAACGACATTCACGGCCAATGTTCCTGAACTCATGGAGATTTCATCCTCAAATTCTACAGATGACTACTCAAGCATCCCATTGGTGCCAAATAACCAGTCCAACCAGACCGTTGGTGCCAAATATTTTTCGTTGGCTGGAGGCGAGGAGGTTTTAGTCAACAAGTAGTTGTGAATTGGATCTGGAGGCATTTTTGGGCATTTATTAGGCCACCATTGACACCCGTTGAGGAAATTGTGATGTATATTCACAACTGTTGAGGGGTTGGTGGGTTGTGAGGGGAAAGTAGTTGTGAATTGGGTCTAGAGGCATTTTTGGGCATTTATTAAGCCACCATTGATACCCATTGAAGAAATTGTGATTCCTATTCACCATTGCCGAGGGTTTAGAATTTGGGTATTTAATTGCCAGTTCTTTTATGGATAAAATAACATTGGAGATAACCCAAAGGCTCTTGAAGAGACAGTCCAAAATTTTTGTAGCTCTAGAGTCAAAATCTCCTTCTTCCTTTACAAAATCACAAATAAGTTTCTTGGTTTACTGTGACATTTTAGCTTTTGCATGCTAATATTGGTTATAATCCTAAAGCATGATTTGTGAATGTTCAAAACTGTCCAGCATCCTGCACTTGGATTTTTATTGTTAATGTTCAAACCTACACATCTGTGTTACGACCTTTAACTAAATTGTCACGGCCTTCCATCCTCCGACAACCCCATTATTTGGATTGGATTCAACTTGGTTGTTTCCTTCATAAGATATTGGTGTAAGTGATGTACCTAGAAAGCATTCATAAAATAAGTGATATAGGGAGATTAAGTGCAATTCTTAAGGTAGGTAGGTTTTTTTTTAAACCTGAAGTGAAGGTATTGTAATTCCATTCCATCCCAGAACAAGTTAACAAATGTGAATGACAAGCAACTATGGTTCCCGATCTTCTCTTCAATCCCATTTGTCTTGTGTTGCATTCATATCGTTTAATTTTTATTCCCATTCGTAGTTTTACCAGACTGGTCTCAACTAGTCCTTACTAGTCTAATTCAGACCATAGGAGTTCAATTGTCCATACATACCATCAACTGCCCTTTCATGAGATGGTGCATATGTTTTGTCTTTCATTTTAGTTCCCGCTGCCCAAAATTTGTATCTTCATAACCCTTGCATAAACCGACAGCTTGGTTCACTCACTTGGACTTATAGATTTGGATGGTCGTGCTTGGGTGGGTAACCCTTTGGACAGAGAATTAATATTCCAATAATATTGAGGTCATACATTCGCATAAAATGAAAGTTTGATACTATCCATAAAATTATGAGAGGATAAGGCTTACATACTCGTACACTTATAGTCCAACAAGGTTAATGTATACAAAATCCTTTGTGTCAGACCTTCATTTAGTGAATGCAGGGATTATCTTTATCACAATGCCTGCTTTTTGAACGTTTAGGGCAAGGTTGAGTCCATCCAATAGATAAAATGATGGTTTATTCCATTTTGACACTAATATATCTATGTGATGGATGATGTGAATGGTTATCTCTCTCATATGGAATCACTTATATATATACGTCTCTGGATGGATGTTGTTGACCCAAACAACCAAAATAGAAACATGGGCTATTGTTTACTTTAAGATGGATGGAAAACTGACTACATATGTATATGTATGTCTTTGGATGGAATATCCCTCTCTCTCATCTTAGTTAGTGGATAGCTAGTATCAATGAATAACAAGGATTTCTCACTCTATATCTCTTTCGCTCTTATCTTAATCATTAGATAACCAATATTTTCATTAAAGGAGGTGGATTTTGTTCAATCGAGATCTAGTGATAACATTTCTAAGGCTTGATGGTTATATAAATGTATACAATGGAATGGATAAAACAGTTGATTAATATTCTTATGCATTCAAAAAAATTATTTGATCCAATGCCATGGCATGTTTACGCTCCATAACTAGTTATAGCCTCTAGATTATGATAGAGGGGGTGGATTCCATAGCTAGTTAGAACATTTGAATTTTTTTACCTGTGTTGATGTTAGGATGTTGATGCCATGGTGCATTCCCTCATGAGTGAGTGTAGTGCATAGTGCATATGTTTTCCATTGAATGGGAAACATATAAAACATGAAATATCCTAAAATATGCTAAGTACCCATCCCTTTGTACATTAGTAGTTTAGGATGTTTTTCTCCCCTGGTAATAAGTACGTCAACCACTGGATCTATTATGGGTCAATCCATCCCCTTTTGAGGATGATAGCCAGACATCATACATCATATTATATTTTTAGAAATTGTCTTCTCTATACCACTTTGCTATCTCAAGGGAACTTTGTCTTCCAATTTATTAACATTGATGTTTATTAGTTGTTTGCTTCTCTCGGGCCTACAATATAATGCATAAATAATTTATGTATCTCTCTCTTTGGTTTCATAATGAGTCTAAAACATTGAAAAAGTGTTTACACTATTT
This sequence comes from Pseudotsuga menziesii, assembly GCA_001517045.1. Lineage (NCBI taxonomy): Eukaryota > Viridiplantae > Streptophyta > Pinopsida > Pinales > Pinaceae > Pseudotsuga > Pseudotsuga menziesii. The sequence continues at coordinate 403,572 of LPNX010892746.1, read as the reverse complement.
TCTCTCTTTGGTTGTATAATGAATTTAAACATTCAAAATTATTTATGCATGTTTCTCTCTTTGGTTGCATAGTGAATTCAAAACATTCAAAATTGTTTATGCATGTTTCTCTCTTTGGTTGCATAGTGAATTGAAAACAATTAAAAAATTTAGCTAGTCACCGTGAAGTTAAAATCTTTAATTTGGTATTTTGATATAATTGTTACATTAATGGTTATAAAATGATTTTTGGTTATAATTTTTTTTACATTAATTTTCAAACTTAGCAGATTGGTATTTGTGTTGATATTTTGTCTGTCATAATGTTAATAAATATTTTTAAAATAAATTGACTCTCAAATAAAAGAGTTTTAGTGTCAATATTTAGATTTCAAATTCTCCTCTAGAGGTTTACATATCTCTAGAATAAAATGCAATATGTCTAATAAACCAATCTGACTATCTTCTTAATCCAACATTGATGGTTTAGCTTGAATTTGATTAGTCACCACACTTAATACAATTGTTTGACTTAGTTGGGTTTTAATCCCAATTTAAGGTATTGTTGACCCTCTACACTACCATTTGAAGTCCTCCATATTCCCTTGGTTTCATCTTCAAAATTTTCCCTGTAAACATTTCCTTACCTATTTGTCACCATGCTGACATGGAAGTGATGATCAACTCAATGCTTGTCACATCATTTTTGTATTTAGTCTGCATCTTCAATAAACTTTCTAGAGCCTATCATTTCATTTATTTGTAGTGGTATACATATTTTTCAATATATCATTATGTAGCTTCATGTTTCCAACCCCTTGTTAGAGCGTTCTACAAAATCATAACCAATAATGTTCGGTCCTAGAACCTCAAATATGCCTTAACGGTGCCTTGTTAAGGGAATTGTAAATGGTTTTGATGCAATTCTGTTGAGTATCTAGGTCTTAAGAGATTCATATTCTATTTGATTTCACTACCCTCCAGGTCTCCACTTATGTCCATTAATTTGTCTGAGAATATAAGGCAGTGATTTTTTCACCTCAAGAGAATGGTAGGCATTGTAATTATCATCATAAAATCATGGTAGTTGTTGTTAAAATTTTTACATGGATTTAATTTGATAGCAGTGGAAGTGTTCTTTTAAAATTCTAGCAGACTTGCAAAATATCAGCAGTATAAAATTGTACCATTTGTCACTCAACCTCCTCTCAGGATCTCTACCTCCCCAGAGTTGGTTGCTTGGTCTCTTCATTTTTTTCCTTAAAGCAACTAATTTCTTGGCCTGATCTTCAGTATTATATTGTTTGGCAGCATACTACTTGGCCTTTTCTCCGACAATTTTCCTTTGAGTAGCATGTTGTAGGATCTCCTTGTAGCCATGTCTTGTTCAATTATTTTCTTTGTCTTGGTCAAGCCACATCTAATGAGTATTGGATTCATATTCCTTTGTAGAATGTGTTGGGAATCCTTGGGGTTTTATGCAACAATTTAAGGAAAAACTTATATAGTTGGGTTGAATTATACCTCTAGTGAGTAATTTCAACTTGCTCAAATAGCAAATACTTGGAAGAATTGTATTCTTGCACATGCAATAAAATAATAAATGGTTAAAAAGAAGAAAACAATGTGGCTTATACCTTCCTTTATATACTCAGATATATACTATAATCAGACTTTGTCTCTTAGGAGACAAGTCGCTCATGAAACAATGTATATGCCTAAGAGAGAGAGAGATATGTATATGTAGGGAAGATTTAGACAAATATACACCTCGAGGTATTGATCAAAACAGTCTAGAAATGATGATGAACTTCCAATCCCATTGCTGTAGTAAATGATAGTCTTTTAGGATAGTCATACAACAAACAAATAGAATCTCCTTTCAAATGTGCATAGGTATCCTTAACACATACTCTATCATGTCCCTCGGATTGTGGCACACTTCAAGACATAGTAGCAGCCTCAAGGAGAATGAAAAGGAGTACAACCACTCTCTAAAGTCTAAACATGATCGACATGATGCAACAGGTTGAACAAGAACCACATCAGCCCTAGTAAAGGTCAAGTTAAGCAACAACAACAACAGACTCACATAAAAGACCTCAGAATAGTTAGTAGACCATAGATTGAGTCAAGGAAGTCCAAGGAACGGTCATGGTTTAGTCTAGAATACTAAACAAAGGTCACAACCCAGCTTAGCAACCCAAAAAACATCATATCCTAGTCCATACAGCTCATAGAGGTCATGACTTTGTCGAAACAACCCACATAGGTCATGGTTATATCCAAACAACCCACAGAGATCATGGTTCTATCCTAGCAGAGGCCACGACTCAATCCAAGGAATCCCACAAGGTCATGGATCAATACTAGCAACCTCAGAGGTGGTCATAGTTTAACATAGTGGGAATACAACTCTTTCACCCACAAGACCAAGATGTACCATCAAGGTGGGGAAATAACATTTTTTTGTCTTAGTTGCCTTAGCAAATTTCTTGGTTGTAGCCATGTCCTGCTCAATTCTTTGCTTTGTCTTAGTCAAGCCACATCTAATGAGTATAGGCTTCATATTCCTTTGTAAAATGTGTTGGGAATCCTTGGGGTTTTGTGCAACAATTTAAGGAAAAACTTATATTGTTGGGTTGAATTACACCTCTAGTGAGTAATTTCTTACTACCATCCAATAGTTGTGGTGTCATGACACGATAGTCTGTCCACATATTTATAATCGTGTATGTGCATGTCAATAATACCCATAGGACTCCTAGTGACTTATGTGACAACCTCATACATTTCTTGGTAATATCTCTCATTGTTTGATTGTGTGTAAGACAATAAGACATTTGGTTGTAGTGAATCCTTGTTAGTTGAGTGGTTCTCAAGGTAAAGTTATTGTGATGAAGTGAAGCATTTCACTCTTCCTTTTCTTTAGACCTCATTTAAGTTTGGTCTTCTTAAATGATACCTTGAATATGTTGTGATAAGTGAGCATTTAATTAAGAGTAGCATTAGCAATGGACATATTGTTGTAACAAATGATCATTTCATTGAGAGTAATATTATGAGGACAAGGGATGGTCCATTGAGTGAGAATTTGAGCCTAAAACTTGTGTAAAAATCCTTTCCAACTTTAACCTATTGAGAGTTTATTGTTGCTACTTGTGACACATTTTTATCAACATTTACATGTTTGGTGATCAATCAAGGAAAATTGTATAGATATGGATTTCATAATCCACCAACCACACCTACTAAGCATAGCCTTTCAAACTGTCACCATTATGCATATTCACTTCAATCCCTCTAAATATGGATCTGATTGTTATATTATTGCATCGAAATTTGAAAATGATTTATGATTAATGTTGATCATTTTCTTTTGTCCTCTACAAATTGGTTTTGATGCATTTCAATTAAAGACAAGATAGATGGAAAGAGTGGAAAGTTAGATTTAACATATCAGTTTCACAATTGAATGCAGAAAATTGAAGATGAGTCAACACCCAATTTTGACAACTATTGAATACCATGCATAGGACGAGAGAATAATCGATGCAAAGATCTTTCTTAAATATGCATGTCCATGTAATGATTGTGTTGGTGGGAATATGAGAAAAAAGAAAAGTGATTTATGAACATATGTTAAAATTTGGTCATACCGAGATTATCCCTTTCCATCAAGATTATTATCTAGATAGGTTACAATTGCATAACATGAGAGGCATATAGGTTCCAAACATAAACAAAGAGGAAAAAAACATAGATGGAGAGGTCAAAACCTTAGATGAAGGGATTGAAGTTGATATAATGTTTAATGAGGTATTCAAGGATGATTGGCAGAATTTTATGGAGGATGCTTCAAAACCTGTGTATGGTATTTGCAAGTTCAATAAATTAACAACAATACTTGTACTTTTTAACTTGAAAACAGTGCATGGTTGGAAAATTGAGAGTGTTGACGAGCTATTGGAATTTTTACATGAGTTATTACCACCTAACTCCACATTGCCAACAAAACAGAGATCATGTAAAGCGCAAATCACTAGGCTAGGATTAAGCAGGATTAAGGTATGAAAACATCCACACATGTGTGAATGGTTGCATATTATTTCTCAAAAATATTTCAAGTGAGACAGGATGTCTGAAATGTAAAGAAGGGAGGTATAAACCAGGGTTGAAATCAAATTTAGCTCCTATAAAGTTCCTTTGTCATTTTTCCTACAAATTGTATTTGAGCGAAAAAAATCACATTTAGACTGATATTAACACATACAATACAAAAAGGATATATAGGACAATTTTCCTCGAGTCCGGGGACTTCAAAAGTCCACTTCTTTGACTTTGAACTAGAGTATTTCTAAATTTAGTTTGTTAGTGAGGTTTCAAAATCTGCCCCACAATTACCATTCTCAATCCTATATTTTGTCTTCCCTCTATTTCAGAGTTGCATTAACTATGTACATATATTTGGATCACAATGCCCCATCATAGGGTGTTTAGTGAAGCACTCCCCAAACAAAAGGCACGTTCTTGGATTTGTGTATTGAAGTGCTCCCAAAATAAAAAAATCACGCTCTTGGGTGTTTAGTGAAGCACTTGCACAAAATAATTGTGCTTCTAGGTCGCTAATATGGATAAATATTAATATAACTCAATCTAAATACATGTTAACCTTAGATCTATCAAGGCCAAGATGAGTCAAATCCTTGGAAGTGCAAATCTTTCCTCAATTTTTTGCATTCTATTTTTCATTTACAAAAGATTTGATCCCCCTCGGTACTTGATATATTCAAGTTTAAGATATATTTAGAATGGCATTATTCATTTTCATTCACATGATTATTTTTATATGATATGTTTATTATTTTATTAATATTAAAAAAAGTTAAAACCAACTTTTTCATTTTTGTAACTATAATATTTGGTCATATGCCCCATACTAGGTTATAGAAAGAGCCTTTCAATGCATATATGAGATAATCTAATAAATCATATTCTATTGTGTACATTTGATGGTAATATGTTATTTTGTTAAAATCATTGTGCTCGATTAGGCTTAATTCATTTTATCAACAACAAGAACATAGAGTATGTCAATGTTAATACTTTTTCCAAATTCACTTTCTTTAATCAATAAATTTTACTTTCAATTAATTTCTAAGATCTATGAACTCAAACACCACATAAACATGATAAAAACCACGATCTAAAAGTATATTTGAGCCTATAAATGACTTTTATAACTTAAGGACTATAGCCTACTCAAGCTCGATTTATACATACTATGTAGGTCCAAGATAGAATCTCATATAACTCAAACAAATTAAGTAAACATTTATGCCAAATAGGAGGACAAACATTGAAAAGGGATAAGAAAATCTTCTTCACATTGCAAAACCTCAATTTCCTTAAATTTGAATAATATGGAAAAATCAAGACTAAGTGAAAATTTCGATTATGAAAGTTTCGATATCAACCTTTCTAAAGCAAAAAATTGGATTCTACAAGTGAAAATATTGGTTTTCAAAAGTATGATTTTCAAATAATTTGTGAACCTCACAAGTGTGGACATTGATTCAAAAAGTGCAAATTTCAACTCTAGAGTGTCAATTTTGATTCTTAGAGCGTGAATTTTTCTTTCCAAGGTGTCAATTTCAATTTTGTGGTTGTGAATTTTGATTCCATAAATGTCAATTTTATTGATTCATCCCATATCTCTTTTGCATACTGATAGTGTACAAAAAATTGTTTACTTATGATCCATATTTCTTACACATTATACAACATGTTGGTCAATGCTAGTTTCTTTTTTCACTATTAGCCAGGTAAGGATTTGATTAGAAATCCTAAGTAATTAGAGGACATCATAACTTTTAGATTCTTCCTCACTGCCATTTGTTATCCCTTGGTTCTTCCTCTTAATTTTTTTGTTGCATATTCTAATTTAGTTGTGTAAACCCCCAAGCTTTTGTTCTTTGACTAAGACATAATGAATTTCAATTCTAAAAGTGTGAATATATTGAACATTTTATTTTTTGTATATTAATGAAATAATTTCACTATGATAGGCATTACTAAATATAAAAATGTTGAAGAGATTCAAAAAAAAAAATTAAAACAAGTGATGATGACAATCATTGCATTGTAATGATGTATATTTTAAAAGAAATTTAAGGCAATGTGTGAAATAGTTCCATATGAACAAAATATGAAGTAGTATCTTGAGGCAAGGTATGAAAGGGTTCATATAAGCAATTTAAGACATTTGTGTATAGATTATGATCTCAAGCTACGTAATTGGAGACAACATTATTGAATGTTTCCAAGTGAGAAGTAGCATGATGTGTAGTGATAAGTTACATGGAATCACCATGAATGATTGCTACTTCTACTGTATAGTTGGTGTTTGTTTGAATCTCAAAACCTTGATATAAATCAAGTAAGCACAAGATTGGTGTAGAGAAAAATTTCTTTTTAAAATCTTCAAATGCTTTACAATGCACTTGATCCTATTTGAAAAGTGCTTCATTATGTTGTCTTGTCATGTTTGATTTTGTATTCAACATTATAGAATCCTAAAGAGAATATGTTAACAACCTAATTATTCTCACTTTCCTTGTCATGAGTATCACACCATTATACATCATTATCAGTAGTATTAGCCCCATTTCCATTACTTCCATCTCCATATGAAAGAATGTGACCAAAACATAAAAGAAAGTGAAAGTTTGAGCCTAACTACCATGCCACGACATTTCCTCAAATATTTAAATGGCACGTCGCACTAAAATATTTGAAAACCATGATGGTATCCCAAAACCATAATTTGGTTATCATAATTGTTGTGTGCTTCTCAAAAAGGTGTAGAAGTTGAAAGTGGACAAACCCTAATAGTTTTGGTCAAAATTAGTTGTTGATTTAGTCTCCAAAACCCTAAATTCCCCACCAAATCATCAATGAAAAGGGGATCATTCACATTGTAGCTAGATCTCATTATTGTCCACAATATTTCCTATAAATACAACCCTTGAGGTCAACATTCCATATACATACATATTCACAGTAATGTTATGTTTCTTGCTTTCACACTAAAAATGAAACAAAGATACATTATCCCTTTTTCCCTTTCATCATTTGGAATAGACCAACACAATCACTTGGATTGAAACTTGGGAAAAAAGGAGACTAAAACCCCTCCTTTGGGCCAGTTCAAAGGTCCATTTCCTTCTACATTTATCACCAAGGTCTTGTCATCTCTGATATGATCCAAGGTGGCGGAGAAATATATATGAGGTTAAATGTATATAGGATGTCCCCAAGGGGGGGAATATACAGGGATAAATGCATATGTAATAGGTTTTTCCTAGTGAAGTGACCTCATGTGCAATGAGTGGATATGTATATATAAAGGTAACGCAGTTATTATTGATGAACATGTGAAATGAGTATATGAATGTATTGGGGTAATTGGAGAAGGATCTCCTATTATTTAAAAAATTATTGTGTAACATATATTTCCTATCTATATTGGAGTTGTGATCCATGTTTACATTGTTTTACTTGGTGTGTACTCTTATCTCCATTTGGTATTAAAGCTTGAATGCTTCCAAAACGAGTCATCTTGGAACTTTAGCTATAAATTTTTTTAGGGGGGGAGGGGGTTAAAATAGACAAACTTGGAGGGGCATAAAAATATGTAGCTAAGTATCTTTTCCATGAATTTCAAGTCCTAACTCATTATAGGTTTGGTGTTATACCCTATGGAAGTTAGGGTTTTTAACTAGTCCAAAAACTAGTCTCAAACATGTGTGTTGGGTAAAAATGTTATATATGGATCTTGTGAGATCCAAATTGAGTAATACCTATTGCAACAGAAGGAAGACAAACCAAAGTAATTTTGGTAGAGTTTTCAAAATCATATCCAAAATATTGAACACGTGAAAATCCAAACACTTTCACTCTCTTGAAAGGGATTAAAATGACATGTTTTGGGAAAGTTACCATAATTTCTTCTTGGCACATAAGAATTAGCTCAAACTTGTCGCATTGCAGAGATGACATAGTAGGATACTATATGATGAAATTTTAGACTCAAAGGGCCTAATATTATAGAGTTACCTTGGTTGGAATTTCATCCATAAAGATAATCTCCACATTAGGGTTTAAAAAGGTATGTCATTTTGACATTTGCAAAACTTTTGAATGGAAGGTTGGATTTAAGTGATTCAAAAGTCATTGGAAAGAAGAAACACGTGATAATATTTTAGAAACATCGTATTATCGATTGATACTATTTTCAATATATTGAGGTTGGATGTTTATGGTTTGGTTTGGACCTCAATTAAGAAAAATGGAAATACCTACATTTAGTGGGAATGAAGATAAATATGACATCAATCTTTTAGAATTGTTCAAGATGATGATGTTCGGGTACAAAGGATACTCCCAAAAGACTGAACAACTAGAGAAACCACTTCACACAAATGAATCACAGATCAATACACCGATGTTTGTCACGTGGTTAAAACCCTCGATAGGGAAACAGTCTACGACCCCAGCCAAATAGCTACTTGGAGCAATTTATTATGCAAAAGAAAGAAAGTTACATGAGCTTCTCATAATCAATCAACTAGCCAAGGAACCTCCATGATCTTTAAATAGAGATCATGGACCAATTGGGTGTTAAGCCACGGATCAATGTTAGGTATGATCTAAGAGAAGTTGAACCGTCGGATCACTTTATGTCTAGAACATATCGTGACCATCGAATTAGAATATTTACAAATGCATACTAATGCATACTAAAGAAACACACTTTACCTAATGGATATATTACACAAGTTGATCTTAACTAACTCCTAAGTGTCTAAATATCCTAACATCCCCCCTTAAGAACAACTTGGGATAGGATTGAAGGATTTACAAAAGTGACACTATTATAAGAAGGAAGGAGGCATTAGAGCCTATCCCTCCTTAAGGACACATTCCTGAACTCCTAACATAGATCGAAGTTTACAAAACTTCGCTTCTGTAAGAGACTTGGTGAAGATGTCTGCAACTTGATCATTTGTAGGGCAATATAGCATTTCAAGAACACGATCATGAACAAGATTTCTGATGAAGTGCATGTTTAGCTAAATGTGTTTGTTGCGTTGATGTAGAAATGCATCTTTGGCAAGCTTGATGGCACTTTGATTGTCACACCAAAGTGGAGTAGGCTACTGCTGCTCAAATCCAAACTCTGATAGGATCTGTCGAAGCCATAAAGCTTCCTGGCTAGCATTAACTATGGCTTGATATTCTACTTCTACTGAAGAAAGAACAAGAGCTTGTTGTTTCTTACAAGCCCAAGTGACAGGTCCAGATCCCATACTAAAAACATAACCTGCAATAGACTTTCGATCATCGGGATCGTCGGCCCAATCTGAATCAGTGAAACCAACCAACAAAGGTTTACCCCCTGTACTGTAATGAATCCCAAACTGAATTGTACCTCGAATATATCAAAGTATTCTTTTTGTTACTTTCCAGTGACTTTCATGAGGAGTTTGCATATAATGGGAAACACGACCAACGACAAAGGAAAGGTCAAGACGAGAATGAGTCAAGTATAAAATACTACCAACAAGTTGATGATACAAGGTGGCATATACTTCAGGGGAAGTACAAGTGGCAGAAAGTTTGACTCTAGACTGGAAGGGAGAAGGGGTTGGTTTACAATCTTCCATGTGAAAGCGACAAAGAAGGTCATAAGCATAATTAGACTAGGAAAGAAAGATTCCTTCTTTGGTTTGCAAGACTTGGAGACCAAGAAAATAATGCAAATGTCCTAAGTCTGACATTTCAAAATTTTGCTTAAGACTGGATTTCACATGGGTTAAAAGTTTAGGGTCACTACCAGTAAGGATAAGATTATCAACATAAAGAACAATTATGATGAGATGGTTTCCTACTTTCTTGGTATAGACATTGGGGTCAGAATGAAATCTAAAAAAACCAGTGTCAAGGAGAAAGCTATCCATTTTGGCATACCAAGCTCTAAGAGTTTGCTTAAGGCCATATAAGGATTTCTTAAGGCAACAGACAAGGCTAGAGTTATTCTGAACATATCCAGGAGGTTGTTCCATGTAAATTTCCTCCTGTAAATCACCATGTAAGAAGGCAGACTTGACATCCACTTGATGGACTTCCCAGTTATGTAAGGCTACAAGGGAAAGAACAAGGTGGATGGAGTTCATTTTTGCTATAGGGGCAAAGGTTTCATTGTAGTCAATCCCTTCAACTTGGGAAAAACCTTTGGTAACTAACATTGCCTTAAGTCTTTCAACACTTCCATCTAATGCATACTTAGTTATGTAGATCCATTTACATCTAACAATTTTTCTTCCTTTTGGAAGAGGAATAAGATCCCAAGTATCGTTTTCCATTAAGGAACGATATTCTTCATCCATAGCTGTATCCCAATATGGATTTCCTGAAGCTTCTACAAAAATTTCTGGATCATGATTCTTGAAAACTTGAGCTAAAAGAGAAGAGGCTCGCTGAAACTAAGAACGTGTTCGACATTGATCTCTAGGATCACCGACAAGATCACTAGCTACTTCACATGTTGAACGGACCCATCGAGGAAGCATTGGTGCTGGTGCAATTGTAGGAACATAAGCAGGTGGAGGTGGATTTTCATCCTCACTGACATCATCAGAAGCTGGAGTTGGAAACCTGTCAAGGAAGTTGGAAGAAGAAGAAGAAGAAGGCACAATCGTCGAATCAGGCTCACAAGCCAAAGATGGCACACCCACCAAGTTAGGCTCGCAGGCCAAGAGATTTTCATCAAATTTAGCATCTCTTCTAATGATTATATCATGAGAATGTGGCTGGAGAAGTCTATAACATTTTACATCTTCTGAATATCCAACAAATATGCACTTTTCACTTTCAAGATGCAATGCTTTCCATTTTTCATCCAGAACGTGAACCCATGCTTCACAACCAAACACACAAAAGTGACTTACATTTGGTTTAATTTTACTCCATGCTTATTTTAGTGTTATACCTTGTAAAACTTTAATGGATGTGCGATTAACTATGTAATTTGCACAATTTATGGCCTCATCCCAATATTGAAGACTTAGTCCCTTAGATTGGATCATACAATTAGCCATTTCTTTAAAATTGTGGTTCTTCCGTTTAGCTACACCATTTTGTTGTGGTGTATATAGAACAGTGTGTTGTTGTTGGATTCCTTGTTCAGTGCAAAAGGTAGTGAACTTGTTGTTAACATATTTTCCTCCATTGTCAGATCTTAACTTAATAATTTGATGACCAGATTGTTTTTCAACAAGGGCCTTGTAGGCCAAGAACATGTTAAATACTTCGCTCTTAAATTTTAGGAAGTAAACCCAAGTGCGTCTAGAGTAGTCATCAATGAAAGTTAAGAAATATTTGAAACCAAAAAAGGAAGCAGATGGAAGAGGGACACACAAGTCACTATGCACAAGCTCCAAGGGAACCGAGGCCTGCCAAGAGGCACGTTTCTCAAAACTATTCTGATGATGTTTTTCGAGTACACAACCAGAACAAACACCATCCTTGCAAGATACCATCTGAAGACCAGTCACCATATTGTCTTTACATAGCTGTTGCAATGAGAGATAATTTAGGTGACCAAATCGCTCATGCCAAAGTTTGCTCAAGTTATCACTATGAGCAACAACAACTAAAGGAAAAGGTGATGACCCAAAGTTGTTAAATTTGTACAACCTGGTAATATCATCAACAATTCCAGTAGCAAGGACATTTTGAGGATTTTTAAAATCCTTGATTACAACTTGGTGAGGGGTAAACGTCACAGTTTTTCCTTCACCCAAATGAGTAATTTGATAAACTGATAACAAATTGCAGGAAATTTTTGGAACACATAATACATCACTAAAATGACCATTTTCTACTGGAATTGTTCCAGATCCTACAACACTTAGAGATCTATCATCACCAACAAATATTTGTTTGGTGTGACATTCATGCATAGTAGAAAAGATGGCTTGATCCTTAGCCATATGATAAGATGCTCTAGAATCAATGAGCCATTCATTTCAAGTAGAAGAAGAAGATGCAGTATAAGAGTAACTAGAAGCACAAAGTGCATGTCCATGAGAGGTAGATTCTGAAGACGAATCTAGGCTGATGTGGTGCTTCTTCATTGCTGCTTCCAAGGCTGCCATCTTCTTGAAACACTTAGATTCATCATGATTATATTTTCCACAAAAATTGCAATGATGCTCAGTATTATTTCCTTTTGGCTTGGATCATTTGTCATTTTTTAAAGAAAGAGTTGACTAAGAGGGTTTGGGACCCTTGTTGTTTGGCTTATTGTTGTGAAAATTATGTTTCTTGGGAGGCTTGGACTTTTCTTTCTGTTGGGACAATAAGGCTTTCCTAAATGTATCAACATTGTTAATTATTCCAAGATGAATGAGCTTATATTGCTCTCTAATTAAGGAATCACAAAAGGATTCATGACTAGGCTCTTGATAGCTAGTTGCAGTCAAGGATTCTTTCATGGAGTAGAATGTAGATGCAAAAACAGAATATGCAGGTCCAAGTTTGGAAAGAATATGATAAATACATTGTTTGTCTTCTTTCTTAATCTTGCATTCTTCACATAAGATTCTAAGAGTTTTATACTTAGATAAACAGTCTTGAATTCATGAAAAATCACTTGGATTGAAAGAAATCAACTCATTCTCAAGTTGATGACCTCGAATTTCATTATGTTTACCAAACACAGATTCCAACTCTTCCCAAGCTTTATCAGGTTCATCAATTCCAAAGATGTGGAATCGCAAATCAGTAGAGATTGACATCCCAATCAATCCATGAGCTTCATCACATCCATTTGCACATTTAATTTTATTATCATCATCAGTGGGTTCTGTTTCTTTTCTTGAGGTAATTCTGAAATTCCCATACTTCGTAGAGCATCCTCCATATGAGATTTCCATGAAAAATAGTTAGAACTTGTAAGTATAATATCACAAGTGGCAGCCATACTGTAAAATAATGGCTAAAAGAACAAAAACTAACTATCTGGATGCAAAGAGCTCAAAAAATTAGGATGTTTCAAAAAAAATAGCACTGAAAACTGATTCTGGATGATGAAGTTATGTTTGATCAAAGAAAATGTTGAAAATGTCCCCAATAGTGACGTGGCAAATATTAACTTGACCAACTAAAAACAAGAACCCCCCTCTTCCCAAGATCAACCTTTGACAATCACTTTACAATAAAGTTGTTTTTAAGTGAATCACTTTTGTAGAATAAGAGATGTTCACTTTTACAATAATGTTACTTTAAAAAGTGCGGCAATAAATTAAAAGACTTAAGCGACTCACTTTTTATTTTATTTTATTTAAGTGAGATGCACTTTTATAATAAAGTAACTTGAAAATAGAAATTGCATGCACTAAAAAGTAGCTTAATAAGACTTGAACTCAAGACCTATTAAAGGAATAAAGAAACTTTGGACCAAGTGAGCTAAGTTTAAAAGGTACGTAAAATAATGGAAAGAGGAAGAGGGCTTTTTTTTTTTTTTACTCTTCTCTCTCGTTCTTTGTGCTTTCCTTTTCTTTCCTGCAAATCACAAAAAAAACGAAAAACAAAAACAAAAAAAAACTTTTCCCAAACAATGGGTTTAGATCTTGGTTAGCTTACCTAGAAAGTCTATGTTTACAAGTTTTCTCATTTTTTCTAATTTGTCGTGATCGTACAAGGTGCACGACAAAGAGCATACGTAGCCGAGAGGACAAGAAAAAAAAATTCCTTTCTGTTTCTGATTCGCTGCGATCACACAAGGTGCACGGCAAAGAGCATATGCAGCTAGGGAAGGAAACACTCCGAGGCTAAAACAATAAATATATAATAATAAAACTGATAAAATATGAGAGATTTTAAAAATATTTAAACAAATCTGTCACTATAACATTATACCTTCAGATTTGTCGAAATGGGTGTTTCTGGATCAAACGGAAACGGTTTTCGATTAAACGAAAAATATTTCCCAATGGAAATGGTGCTCCGGACGCAATGGAATGGCTCCCACAGGACACAAATGCATAGAAACTCCAGAACCAGAAACCCTTTCAAAGTTTCGGCAACACCAGTTCCAGATCTTGATCAAAATTACCGAAAGTTGCTCTTCATAAACGATCTGATACCATGTTCGGGTACATAGGGTATTCCCAAAAGAATGAACACCTAGAGAAACCACTTCACACAAATGAATCATAGATCAATACACCGATTTTTGTCACATGGTTAAAACCCTCGAGAGGGAAACAGTCCACAAACCCAGCCAAATAGCTACTTGGATAAATTTATTATGCAAAAGAAAGAAAGTTACATGAGCTTCTCATAATCGATCAACTAGCCAATGACCCTCCATGCTCTTTAAATAGAGATCATGGACCAATCGAGTGTTAAGTCACGGATCAATGGTAGGTATGATCTAAGAGAAGTTGAACCGTCAGATCACTTTATGTCTAGAGCATATCGTGATCGTCTGATTAGAATATTTACAAATGCATACTAAAGAAACACACTTTACCTAACGGATATATTACACAAGTTGATCTTAACTAACTCCTAAGTGTCTAAATATCCTAACTTATGAAAGAAACTCTTTCCATTAATAAAGTATTGATGAATCAAGTCAATACTTTAAGAAAATAAAAGTATGATCCAATGAAATAATTTAAAAAGAAGGATGAGTAAATATGCAAATTAAGAAACTATAATAAAAAGTTGTTAGACGAGGTCAAGAGATTTAAAGAAGAAAAGCAACATGATCAAAATCAATAAAAAACAAGGATTTTGGATGAAGAGAATACCAAAATACTTGAAGAGGAAATTTGAAAAAAAGTTGAATAAGCTCTAAATATAGATTATGAAAAATAAGAAATGCAATCCATAATTAAATAAGGACATTATAAATTGATGAATGACATCACATTGCATGTTCAAAAGGAAAAGGAAGACAATATTCTAGAAGGACACCATAAAATAGTTGAAGAAGTTGAGCTTTAGCTTGAATATGTACATTTCAAATATAAGGGTATTATCTCAAATCTGAGAGTTATCAAAGACCAAGCACGGGATAGAGGACGTAATTATCTCAAAAATAAGATAATGATATGGATGTTGAGAAGGAAGAGAAACCATAAAATGTGAAACCATATCACCATCCTCATTTCCAAGAAAGATTCCAAGAAATACAAGAATATATAAAACAACACTATATAAGAAGAAGATGGAATACTAAAAAATATTCGTGGAACATGGCATCAGAAAACTATTATTCAACAAGATATCACTAGAGGCCATAAACTACAACAAATTGGAAAAATCACAATCACAACAAATGGAATCAAAATTATGCAAAAACCATTTATTAAGGATTGAGACAAAAAATACTCAAATTTGGATGGATGGATCATCATCATGGAAACAAGAAAGTCAGGATATAAGGAAATCCTATCACTTGGTTTCATCACATGTAAAACCATTAGCTACAAAGTATTGAGGACAAAGTTTTTTGAAGGAGGGTACTATGATATCACCCAAGGGGAGGAATATATGGGGTTAAATGTATATAATATAGCCCCAAGGGGGGAATATATGGGGATCAATGTATATGTAATAGGGTCGGATTAATGAAGGGTCCTCATGTGAACTGGGTGGATATGTATATATAAAGGTAATGTAGTCATTATTGAGGAACATGTGAAATGATGATATGAATGTCTTCGGGTAATTGGAGAAGGATATCCTATTCTTTAAATATTTATTGTGTAACTTATCTTTCTTTATCTATATTGGAGGTATGCTCCATGTTTACATTGTCTACATGGTGTGTACTCTTGTCTCATGTTTACATTGTTCTACATGATAATTTTAAGGATTTGGTTCATAACAATCTCACTATATTCTTTGTGTATTAATATAAACACCATTGTTTACATGTAATGCCTATTATCTGTTTTGTTATTTTTGTCATTTGCTATGTGTGCATGGTTAAATAATTCTATTAATTTTGTTTAGTTAATTTTCTATTTTAATCTGTTACTCGAGATAACACAATCTTCAAGTAAGTACTTTTCATACGCGTGGGTGATATATCACCTATACTAGATTTGGTGACCATGAATCCTTTGATTCATCCTTGGTAAGGCCATGTTCTCAATTCCATCCATAAGTGATTAAGGTAGTTTTGTTGTTATCTATAAGTTTTGTTATCTTTTCATAGATAGATAACCTGGGTGGAAAATCCAAGTCTTTACCATGATCGCAAGCTAGATTTTTTTATTTTTATTTATTTATTTTTGGCCTTGTGTCATGATTTTTCCCAAGAAAAGTGTAACATGTCGTCGTAGCATTTCCCTAAAAATTAATGACATCTCATGATATGAGTTTATGTGAGAACAAAATTAAAGAGAATATATAGAAACACATACACATTTATATTACAAGGAACACAATGATATAGTAGACTCAAAATCTATTAAATTAATGAAATATAACAGACTATAAAATAAAAGCAGTTGGAATGGTGGTAGCTATATCTTTGAGAAGAGATGTGGCGGCTACACTCATTCATGACCAATTGATTACAAAATGAGGAGGAAGGGCCTTTATATCATAAGAATTAGAGAAAAAACCCTAAACATCCAAAATACTAATCCTAGGAGATGAACCTTAAAAAGGCTTGTGGGCCCCAAGGTGGTTAGTTGAGGTGTCAAATTCTTAGGGGCATAACTTTTGCATACGATCTATCTTTAGGGAACTCAGTATCCCATTGGAAAGGTATAGATGAGAAGTGGAATTTTTCCTATCCAGTCATGATGTTGTATATAACTAAACTATGGTGTCACCATAAAAAATCGTTGGGCCTCAAAATGGCCCTAAAAGTTTTGGACACAAAAATCCATAAAAACTTCCAAACTGAAAAAATTGTCTTGATTTCGTGGAATAGGTCGGTGGCCACCAATATGCATCTGGATTAGTCCTCCTTCATTAAGAATAAATGGTATCCATTTCTTCAATTCCCTCATCATATGGAAAAGTATGTGTTGATTTGAGCTCCTAGTGAGACATTTGTTGAGGTAAAGAAGTTTCCTTGCTTTGGCAACCCGGTAGATTTGTAATTGTTGTTAATGGATGTGCTAGAATTATTGAAAAAGTTTGGTTTCCTTATTATCCTTGGTATGAACCAGTGTGGACGATTCCTTTTTGGAGGATCACCTTAAATGCATAGCCTTACACCGTAGAGGTTCCTGGATAGGTGAGGAAACAATGCCTCTGAGTTCTTCTTGTTTTTGTTGAGTAGAGAGACCATGTGCAAAGGTTGTGAAGGTATATATGATATGATGCTCACCTTTAGAGGAAATGGTGAAGGGGGAAAATTTTCTAGTGTGGGAGATATCTTTCTTGACTACTTGGTTGAGGTCAAGGAGATTGTGGTAGGTGCAACTATCTCTAGTATCCGATAGAGCTATCCTCCTAGAGTGACAATGATATTACAAGGTTGTGACTCATATGCTGAAATAATGTAACTTCAAATAGTATTCTACTTGCACTTCACATTATTATTATTCCTCCTTCGGGAGATGTCACTAATGTAAAAGGTCATGTAAAATTCACGAGGTAAACCCTATGTTGTAAGTCGGGTCAATATCACCCAAAAAAAATAATATAATTATTATTGTGGCATTTCCTAGGTAGGTTGTCCCTGTTAGTTAGACAGGTTGTATCGGTTAGGGAAAATGTCAGTTGGGAAGATCAGTACAAATAGGGAGGCGCCTCCCCTCATTTGTACACACTCACACACACTTGTGTTGCACAAGAGAGAGAAAGAAGGAGGAGGAATAATGTCTTTGGTGTTTTGGATATTATGCTTGGGGTTTGGTCTCTCTATCTATGAGACATTGTTCTTTGGTCATTGCATACTGGTAGTCTATACTGAGGAATTTTTGTTGGGTTTTTTCATTTAGGATTTTACCATGATAAATTGTTGTGTACCTTGTGATTGTGTTTCTTTCAGTGATCCTCTTTATGTTGTTATTATGAAAATGTATTAAATTCTAATCAAGTTAGGACTTAATATATGGCATCATAGAAAAGTTAACATGGTATCGGATCTATCCTGAAAAGAGCATCTTTCATGAGGTAAATCTCTCTCTCCTTCACTAGACAAGAAAATTAGGGTTTTCTAATGAAATGGAATTTTTTAGTGCAAGTTACATAGGGAAGTGTGTCCCTCCTAGGTGCATATTTTGGCACCAAGATCGAATTTTTTCAGTTGACAGATCCTCCGAAAATTCAATCCCTATTTTGGCTTGAAACCAGAAAACCAGAAACAAAACTGGAAACTACAGTCCAGGATCTTATAGATCCAGTTTCAAGGCTTAGAATTTGGATTCTTCAGAAACTGATTGCACCATCATACTTGCCTTATTCAAGTGCATATTTTTGTGAGTATAGTTTTCATTTCTAAGAAATTTTAATTTTTTGTCATTTTCTGATCTGCGGGACAAGATGTCTCCAAGAACTAAGCTTGATGACAAGTTGGAAGGAATAGAAAAATTCCATGGTTGGAAATACAAAATAGGACTCATCCTAGAAGAGAATGATCTTGCAAATTTTATCAAGGAAGTTGTGTCGAAGCCCGAAGAAGATGAATCAAAGTAAAAGTACAAGAAAGGAATAATTAAAGCTAAGAGGGTCAAAGTTGATTCAATCAAGGATCACTTGATTACTCAAGTATCCTATAAGGATACACCTAAGGAGATGTTTGATTCCCTATCAACAATGGATGAATAAGAACCTCCTAATAAGTCATAAAAGGAAGAAGTTGAAGAATATATTTTATTCTCCACTCTCTCCGGGTCTGTGACACCTGGAAGTGATACATGGTTGATTGACAGTGGTTCTTTGAATCACATGATAGGTCAGAAGAAGACTCTCTCCAATTTTGAATAAAGGGACTCTCCTCATAAAGTTTCACTTGGAGATTATGATCAATATCCCATCAAGGGAATAGGAGAATCCACATATAAGCTTGATTTAGGAACCCCAATGAAGATCAAGGATGTATTATATATGCCTGGATTGAAGAAGAACTTACTTTATATTTCATCTCTAGATAAGAAAGTATTTTGGGTTGCCTTTATAGATGGTGAATTTCTTATGTGGCCTAGAGGTGAATCTCTAGAAGATGCATCTGTCATTGGGACAAAAGAAGGTGGCATATATAAATTGAAAGGTCACTCTAAAGCAACCTTGATTCATGATAGTACAATTCCATGTGAACTATGACATAGAAGGATTTCTCACATAAACAACAAAGCCCTACCACATGTGAGTAAGATAGCCATAGGTATACTAGACCTAAATATTGATCATGAAGGAATATGTAAAGGATGTGCGCAAGGAAAGAACATAAAGAATCCATTTCCAAAGAGAGAAACCAATTCAGAAGGAATATTGGAACTTATACACTCAGATGTATGCGGTCCTATGCCCTCAACATCTTTAAGTGGGTATGTTTACTATGTAACCTTCATTGATGATTACTCTCGTAAGGCTTGGATTTACTTTTTGAAATCAAAAGATTAAGTGTTTGGAAAGTTCAAAGAATTCAAAGCATTGGTAGAGAATATTTCAGAAAGAAAGATCAAGACATTCAAGTCAGATAATGGAGGAG
The DNA here is from genome assembly GCA_001517045.1 of Pseudotsuga menziesii. Classification (NCBI taxonomy): domain Eukaryota; kingdom Viridiplantae; phylum Streptophyta; class Pinopsida; order Pinales; family Pinaceae; genus Pseudotsuga; species Pseudotsuga menziesii. Next base: position 383,837 of record LPNX010892746.1, on the reverse strand, counting down.
AGTATAAATAAAATGAATTTGGAAGCTTATGCAAAGAGGCTTGGATTAAGAGGGAACTTACTACTCCCTATTATCCATAACAAAATGGTGTTGATGAAAGGAAGAACTAAACCATTATGGAAGCATTGAAGACTATATTGATCCATGACCAGGATCTTCATATGCACTTATTGGGCTTAAGCAGCAAGGAGAGCAATATATGTCCAGAACATAATATCCCATAGTGCACTTGGATAAAATACCCCTGAATAAATTTTCATAGGAAAGAAACCGGAGGTAAGTCCCCTCAATATATTTGGTTGTCCAGTGTTTGTTCATATACCAAAAGAGAAGAGAACCAAGTTGGATCCTTCCAGAAAGAAAGGAATATTTGTTCGGTACTGTGAGGTCTCCAAGGCCTTCAAAATCTATATACCAGGTTACCATCATATGGAAATTAGCAGGGATGTAACCTTTTACGAAGATGTATCTCTCAAGAAGTTAAGAAAGTTCCAACCTAAAGAAACATATGAAGAAGTTGTAGCTCCCATAGCTGTAGAACCAATGAAAGAAGTTGCACCCTCTCATGATGATGAGATTCTAGAAGAACATGATATGTTGGATCCCTGAAACCTCCCCACATGAATGTCTCCCACATGAGAAATCTAGCTTGGGCCTGTGATATTATTCAAGACGCGGAAAGGTATGGTGCTCCAGAAGGATCCACAAGGCAGAGCAAGAGGCCAAATCCATTTCCTAGTTATGTGTCTTTGACGTGTGATCTTGTAAACAAATGACCTACTTATTTTGAAGTATCTATTCAAGATAAAGAATGGGTAGAAGTTATGACAGAAGAATACCAATCCATAATGAATAATGATGTATGGGAAATAATTCCCAATCCATAAGGGAAAAGTGTGGTATCCTCCAAATGGATCTACAAGATAAAACATACAACTGATGGAAGTATTGAGAAGTACAAAGCCATATTTGTCACCTACGGATTCTCTCAAAAGCAAATGGATCTACAAGATAAAACATACAACTGATGGAAGTATTGAGAAGTACAAAGCCATATTTGTCGCCTACAGATTCTCTCAAAAGGAGGAATCGATTATGAAGAGGCATGTTCTCTTGTAGAAAGGTACACTTCTATCACAACCATCATCACACTAGCATCCAAGAGAGAATGGAAGTTATGCCTGATGGATGTGAAAGCAACCTTCATAAATGGTGTCATTGAAGAAGAAGTGTACATATAACAACCACAAGGCTTTGAAGTCAAAGACAGAAGAACACATGTCTATAAATTGAAGAAGGATCTGTACGGGACTAAAGAAAGCTCCAAGAGCTTGGTATGAAAGAATCGATAGTTTTCTAACGACCTTGGGATTTACCAAAAGTAAGGTTGATCCTAACCTTTACTTAAAGGTTATCGATGATGAACCTAGCATATTATTGTTGTATGTGGATGACTTATTGCTCATAGGTACTGAGAAGAAAATCTCAGAGTGTAAGAAGAATCTTGTTGCAGAATTCGAAATGAAAGAACTCAACTTGATGCATTATTTTCTAGGTCTTGAGGTATGGCAGATCCTAGAAGTAATATTCATTAACCAAGGGAAGTATGAAGTGGAAATACTAAAAAGGTTTTACATGTTGGAATGTAAATCCATGACCACACCCATGGATACACACTTGAATTTGTTGGCTGATGCTTTGTTAGAATTAGTGGCTGTGACACTATACAGACAGATCATTGGTTCATTGATGTATGTGATGAATACCCGGCCAAATATATGCTTTGTTGTGAAAACTTTGATTCAGTATATAGTTGATCCTAGACATGTTCACTTGGTAGTTGCAAAGCATGTGATGAGGTACTTAAAAGTTACAATAGACTATGGTCTCAATTATACTAGAGATCATGACTTCATACTGTATGGTTATACAGATTCATATTGGGAAGGAAGTGTCTCAGATAGAAAGAGCACTTCATGAGGATGTTTTATTCTAGGGTCAACCATGATCTCATGGCTAAGAAAGAAGCAGTCCAGTGTTGCACTCAACACTGCAGAAGCAGAATATATTGCAGCTTGTTCCGACAGTTATGGAGCTAAATGGCTTCGGAAGTTGTTATCATATCTATTCGATCTGGAGATGGATTCTACTGTGATTCTATGTGATAACCAAAGCTACATGAATATGACAGAGAACCCTGTGTTCCATCATAAGACAAAGCATATAGAAATATGGTACTTCTACATCTGTGGCATGGTGTAGAAAGGAGCTATAAAGCTCCAATATGTGAGCACAGATGAGCATGTTGCATATGTGTTAACTAAACCTCTGTCTTGTGTGAATTTTGAAATTTTTTGAGACAAGATTGGTGTTTTATGTAAGGACTTCCCTCGAAAGGCAGAGTAGTATTGGTACTATGTAATCCTAATCATAGCAGGTATCTCAGTTGGGATTGATCATCCTTACACTTGATCATGTAATTCCAAAAGGAAGGATCGTCTTAAATGTTGATCTTGATGGATTTGATCCTGTAATTCCGAAAGGAAGGATCGTCCAAGATGTTGATGTTGGGATTAATCATCCTTATACTTGATCCTGTAATTTCGAAAGGAAGGGTTGTCTTAAATGTTGATCTTATTGGACTTGATCCCATAATTCTGAAATGAAGGATCATCTTAAATGTTGATGTGGAAGGAATAATCATCATTAGACTTGATACCATAATTTTGAAAGGAAGGATCATCTTAAATGTTTATGTGGAAGCACTAATCATCCTTCGACATGATCTTGTAATTTTGAAAGGAAGGATCGTCTTGAATGTTGATGTGGAAGGACCCATCATCCTATGACTTGATATCGTAATTTTGAAAGGAAGGATCGTCTTAAATGTTGATGTGGAAGGACTAATCATCCTTAGAATTGATACCATATTTTCGAAAGGAAGGATCATCTTAAATGTTGATTTGGAAGGACTAATCATCCTTAGACTTCATCAAGTAATTCCGAAAGGAAAGATCGTATTAAATGTTGATAAGAAAGGACTAATCATCCTTAGATTCGATCCCGTAATTCGGAAAGGAAGGATTGTCTTAAATACTGATAAGTAATGGAATTAATCATGTAGTTCTAAAAAGAAGGATCATCCAACATGTTAGTAGTGGAATTGATCCCATAATTATGAAAGGAAGGATCGTCCAAAATGTTAGTAGTGGACTTGATCTTGTAATTTTGAAAGGAAGGATTGTCTAGAATGTTAGTAGTGGAATTGATCCCATAATTATGAAAGGAAGGATTGTCCAACATGCTATTAGTGGAATTGATCCCGTAATTCCGAAAGGAAGGATAGTACAGAATGTTAGTAGTAGACTAAATCCCATAATTCTGAAATAAAGGATCATCCAGGATACCAGTGGTGGACTTGATCTCATAATTCCAAAAGGAAGGATCGTCCTGTGTATGTATGTGTTAGCTGTTATTAGTATTGGTATCTTCGCAAAGACTTGATATCGTAATTTTGAAAGGAAGGATTGTCTAAGTACCATAGATGTGTTGTGCATGATCCTGTAATTCCAAAAGGAAGGATAATGTTAGTTGTTTTTATACCTTCCATAGATGATGTTACTCTAGCCTTGAGTTGATGATGATGTCACATGTCATTGTTCTTGTTATTCCAACTTTATGCTAATGATCCAACATCGTGTTGTTGTCATTGTTGTTATTCAACTTTATGTTGATGAGCCATCCTCATGTTGTTGTTATTGTTGTTATTTCATCTTAATAATGATGATCCAACTTCATGGTGTCGTTGTTGTTGTTATTCCAGCCTTATGTTGATGATCTAGCCTGGTGCTTTCGATGCTAGTGATGTATCAGTTTTTATGCAAATGATGATGGTCCATACTACAAATGATGATGCCCCAATCCCATACTGTAGATTATTATTTAGTTCCATGATTCATATGATGATGTTCCAGCAGATGATGATGCTCCAGATCCATGTTGCTGATAATGTTCATGCAGATGATGATGCCCTAGTTCCATACTGTAGATGATGATACTTTGGCTCTATACTGAAGATGATGATGATGATGATACTTCATCTCTTTACTGAATATTTTGACACTCCATCTCTATGTTGAATATGGTGATGTCGTTCTGAACTTCTAATGATCTATAGATGTACCAGACATTGTTCCAAAAGATGATGTTGATGATTCCTCCTCTCTCTCTCCTTCGGATGATGTTGTGTCGAGCAACACCAGTTGTTGTTGTTCTTGTTGTTGTTAGTAGAATACCCTTCTTGTTAAGAGGGACTGTTGAAATATTGTAACTTTGAAGAATATTCTACTTATACTTCACATTATTATTATTTCTTCTTCGTGAGATGTCACTGATGTAAAAGGTCATGTAAAAGTCATGAGGTAACCCCTCCATTGTAAGTTGGTCAATAGCACATTGAAAATAATAATATAATAATTATTGTGGGATTTCCTAGCTAGGTCATCCCAGTTAGGGAAAATTTTAATTTGGGAATATCAGTATAAATAGGGAGTCGCCCTCCCTCATTTGTACACACTCACACACACTTGTGTTACGGAAGAGAGAGAAAGAAGGAGGGACAGAGAAGGAGGAGGATTGGTGTCTTTGGCGTTTTGGATCTTATGCTTGGGGTTTGGTATCTCTATATATGAGACCTTGTTCTTTGGTCATTGCATACTAGTAATCTATATTGAGGAAGTTTTGTTGGGTTTTTCCCAAGATAAATTGTTGTGTACCTTGTGATTGTGTTTCTTTTAGTGATCCTCTTTATGTTGTTATTATGAAAATGTATTAATTGCTAATCAAGTTATGAATTAAGATAGGAATCATAGAAACTTAACATCATACACATCATGACACTTACACGTATATGGATTCCCTAAAATATCATCACTTACTTTAAGTGGGGCCACATCACATAGTACCTCATCTTTGAAAGGCTTGATGCCATATACTAGACGACGTTAATAACTAACACAGATAGCTTGTCCTTGTCTTAGCAAGTCGATGGTGTATTTTTGTGGGTGTGGTGTTTGATGAATTTGGTTGAGATCAGGTTCTTTTGGTTTTCGCTATCAACAATAAAATGAAAGGGGATTCACTTCACCAACATCTGTGAGTGGAAGAGGTGCATGTTTTCCTCTGACCCTTCTAGTTTCTTTAGTTGATCTATGTGGTAGCAATGATAACGCTAGGTTTTGCATCAATGATTCGCTTCCCCCGGTTTAAGACTGTGACATTGGGTTCTAAATTGGAATCAGAATTGGGATTTTATTTTGAAGCTTTGATCTCAGCCACCAATGACTGATTTGAGCAACATTCATTAGTCTTGTGCTAGGGGATTTTGTGGAACTCACACCACTTCCTGGTGTCCTTATTTTTCTTTATGTAACTCTTCTTTGCTTATGGTTGGGACTAGTTTTCCTTACCCCGCCCTTTGTTCTATTATCCAAGGTTTCACTTGCCTTGCTTCTGCAGTGGATTTGCAGGTCCAAATTCTCGCTTGTTCTTTCACATAAATTTATGCTCAATTTTGACAACATATAGGAAAACAACTCCCAATGACTAATTTTCCAAAAATTCCATCTCTGTAGGATGCACCGATGTATCCCATTGTGATATTTCATAACCAAGTGTCACTTAGAGTCTCTGATACCTAGCTTTATGCGCAAGGTATGAAATTTATTGGTGTACTCTAGCACTGTTTAGCCCCTCTTGATGCATAGTGGTGTATATTGTGCACTAGTCTTCATAGTTTCCCATAGGGTAATATTTTTATTTAACAAAATCTATAAAAGAGGCCCAAGTGGGATTTCCATCAAACATTTTAGACTCCTCTATTAAGGTTTTTTCACAATAAGGTTCCCACCAATTTTTGACATGGGGGACATCCTGAAGAGGGAAAAGGTGATATTGTACCTATCAAATAAATTGCAGACAGAGAAATACCCTTCTAGCAGATTTAACCAATTATTTAGGGAAACAACATCGATTTAACCTTCAAATAAATGGATATTGAAGCTAACTTGTACCTTGAAGGGTGTGGCTCCTCTGAAGTGACTTCTTGATGATCAATTTGTTGTTGCAAGCATATGTTGAAGGATCTAGGTGAAATTTTCTATCATATCATTCCTCTGTCGTACGATGGATTCCTTGATAAACAATTGATAGGATCTCTTACTCTGTCGTCTCTCTTTTCCTCACCCATGGGAGGCAGTTTGGGTCAATGAGAATGATTTTTCCCAAGCTCAACTAGTTCAAATCCCAACTCTCAATATCCAAATATCGTTGGTGACATGCACTAAGAGACAAAAGAGAGCAGATTTATCTGATAGCACTGATCCACAGTTCTGGTAGAACAAAATGAAAGATATTATATGTAAAAACATGCATAGATATATTGCAAGGAACACAATGATATAGTAAGCTTAGAATCTATTAAATGAACGAAATAGAATAGACTATATAATAAAAGATACTAGAATTGTGGTATCTATATCTCTAAGAAGATATGTGGAAGCTACGCTCATTCGTGACCAGATGACTACAAAAGGAGGAAAAAGGGCCTTTTATCATAAGAATAAGTGAAAAAAACCTAAACATCCAAAAATCTAACCTTAAAAGATGAATTGTAAAAAGGTTTGTGGGCCATGAGGTGGTTAGTTGAGGTTTCAACTTCTCGAGGTCATAAATTTTGCATATGATATCCATTTAGGGCCTAAAAACAACCTTGGAATTTTTGGACGTGAAAATAATTAAAAAATCCAAACTAGAAACACCATCTTGACCTCATGGAAAAGGTGGGCGAACACCAATATCCATTTGGAGCAATCCTCTGACCCAAAAATATGCCAGACTAGAAAATTTGTCTTGGGGGGCAGTAGAATAGGTGGGTGGCCACTGATATCCATCTGGAACATCTTGAGAAACCTATATTTTCCTATGATCTAATCAATTATAATATGTTCCTTTAGACTCAGTTTAGGCATCTGTAAGTGGTAGTCAAAGAGATCTAATATTTTGTTTGCATCCTTAATTTTTTGTTGTGTTGATTGATTTTTATTTCATTTCGGATGGTATAAGTCGAGAAATAATTGAAAAATCATAATATTGAGTACTTTTAGGGTTCTAGATTGAAATTAGTTTCAACCTCTATTTCTTTTTTTAACAAATTAATTTCTATAATTGTGCATTATTTAGTTTCTTGAATTTTCCTAGATCCTATTTGCTTGGTTGATTGAGAATATTACTTCTTCTTCTTTGCAAATTCATTAGAAATTAGCTTTCATTTTTCTTGTTGTTGGAAATAAAGTAGCTGAGAAAATAATCCCTTTTAGATATCTTAGTATCAAATGCCAGTATTTGTTTACAATTCTTAAATTGAATTAGTCCATTGCTAGTTATTCTTGTGAATTGTTACTTGCTTGTAAGTTTGGAAGCAACCTTTTTCTTATTTAAGAAAAAAGTAAATTTTATTTCAAGAAGAAAATATCTTATTTTTTAGTATGATTATGATCACTCTTTCTTTTCAGCTCATATTTTCTATCATTTACAATTCCTTGAAATTTAAGCTATTATTGTACACAACATTTGTGCACACACACTCACACCTTAAGTTCAAACATTACGTGGTTCATGACTTGTCACCCCAAGTGGAGCCTAAAATTCATCTCTAAGCTAACACACTAAATTCCCTCACTTGAGGGACGAACAAATATTTTAGTAAGGTTAGAATTGTGAGAATAGACATTCAAATAACTACCCTCAGTCGTTTCACATTTGAAACATATAGGTTGTATTTTAAAGAACTTAAAATCCTTTTTATCAGATGTGATTCAAAACCTGTTTGGAAATAGACAAACTCTTTGGAGTGGATAATACCATGGTTGGGACTGAATGTTTTATCCAGACTCCTAATTTTTTCGATATTGAAGATCCTCCAACCATTTTATTTCAACTTGAAGGAAAGGTGACTTTTTGCATGTACTTGTAAGAGGTAGCTTAGTACCTAATTTTTTATGTACCTACCATAGTGGTTCTCGTAGGAGGGAGGGAACTTCACACAAATACATGTAGCATGATAGGATTTTATCGCAATGCCATGCTCTATAATTGTCTCATTCACCACCTTAACCCAATTCCACTCATCCATCAATAAATCCATTAGAAAAAATATATGGTTCCATCCCCTCTAGTGGGAATTCATCTAGTGGAAACCAATCTACTGGGAACCATTTTGGTGGAAACACCAACCAAAATGATAGTGGGTATACAACCTCATCTACCAGTCTTATGACGAGCCTCCCTTTTATGGCTATTTCGAACCTACCCAATTTATCCAGAATAACTAATGTTCCCGTTAGACATGACCCCATGTTGCCTAAAATGCACACCAAGTTGATTTTAGACATCCCAAACTTTGAAGGTAAAGAAGGAGAAGAACCCTCCAATCATATCATGTATTTTTTATCTATAGTGACCCTCTAATAGCATTGTAGATGATTCCATCAATTTGCAACTATTCCAAATGACCCTTGCTATAGTACCAAAGTGGTACATTAAGTATCCCCTCATGACATATCCTAACTTTTGTCCTTATACTCCATTTTTCTCACAATTCCAATTACCAATGCATTATGATAAGGGTGAAGAGCTTATCTTATCATATTGTCAGATGAAAGCTACACAAACCATGGACGATATCCATGAATGGTGAAGAAGAATGAGATTTTGTAAGATCAAACTAGATGACCACATGTTTCTAGATTGGTTCTTGAAGTCTTTATTACCTTCCATAGATAAGGATCTCAAATTTTCCAAGTTATTGGAATTGAAAGAAGAATCCATATTAAAGGCTTGGTAGTATGATCTACTCTACACTCAATCTAGTTACTTATACTTGATCATTCCCAATGAACCACATAGATACCCATGATGTCAATATCAATCAAGAGCATCCCATTTTTTGGATTGTGTAATTGGGGCCATTGCATCCACCTCAAAACCATACAACCAACAACCCACCTCCATGATCAATTATTTATATGGTAATCCCCCTAGTGTTGATAACTCTAATTCGGTGCAACCTCATATTCCTTACTATCCACCCAATCCTTTATGCCCATCCTTGGATGTAGGAGTGAGTACTTTGTACTCAGCCTCTCTTCATGCCCCCGCATGTAGTGGCACTGTGTCTGGTATCTCTTCTACTACATATGTTTCCCCTCCAACCCGAAATCATTATAGCCCCATTCGTATCTCTCTATTAGGACCTTCGGCCCAATAATATCCTTGTCTTATCCCTTTTCCACAAGGGTGAATTTATAACCAATAGTACATACCCACTCAACCTACACCCAACAATCAAAATGTGTAGTCTAATACTAATAACAAAAGGAATAAGGGGAATAATAAAGGAAATAACCAAAACTAGGAAGGTGGAGGTCAAATTCCTAACCCTCTTGGAAACGCTGGAGGTAAATCTACCCCAAAAACTCAGGATCCTACAAAACCTAATGAGGAAAAGAACCCTCAGTTACAAACTAACCATATGTGTTCTATTTGTGGAGTATACAAACATTATATCCATCTTTGTATGCATAAAGCTAGAGCTCACCAACTATTTGATGAAGTTAATAAGTGTGAGGTTGCTAACACCCCTTAAGGCTAGATTAGTGATCCACCTCCTCATCATCCCACATTGCAACCAATGTTACTGTAAAACCCCTTTCCCACATAAGGGTTGGTAACAGAATAACCAACAATGTCTCAATGTACTCATTTGTCTATGTCGTCCAACTAGAGTGACCCTTCTTTCCAAAAAATATTCTTTACCTCCTTCAATGTCAACCTTCAAATTCATCGTCATCAATATGGCATGCCCATCAAATTCGTTAATACTGACAAGGATAAGGATTCACCTTTACCAAAATACCCCTACATCTACCATGGAATAATTGTTGGCCCTCCCTCAAAGGTCCCTCGAATCCCTTTATGTTGTACAATCTGTAATGCTAACACTATATCTGCTCTTAAATATAGTGTTGTGGATGACTTGGATTAATCCCCTCCCACCATGTCTACCTAGGAAGTTATCCAAAATTGTCATGTGCAACATAAGTATCTTTTGTCTACACTAGTAGGCATGAGATATCCTTCTGATGTTCATTTAATTACCTTTGGTTTAGACAGAGACAAACCTTGAATTCCTTATTTTGTATCCTTCTAGGTTCTTGTCACCATCAAAAACTTGAATATCTATTGATGTATTATTGATGAAAGAGCATCCATGTGTGTCATGTAGATCCATATCTGGATGAATCTCAATTCCCCTAAGTTGATCCCCATCCTCATGGTGTTACATGTGTATGACGGTAGACCTTCTCAACCACAAATCCTTCTCCATAGAATTCCCATATATTTTGATGGTAAGGCAATCCTAATTGATATCGAAGATGTAGATTCCCAATTAGACTAAAACCTCCTCCTTGGTCATAGCTACATGTATGAAATAAGTTGCTTTAGTGATGTTTTGACTCATGGAGTTCCCTTTTCACAAGTAGATCGTTACACTTTATTTGTTTACCTACCATTATCATGTTGATAGGTTATAATTATCCTTATGTAAACAACAAGGGTTACCCCCGGTGAAAGGTCCCAATTATACCTGACACCATTTGGAATAGGGATCCCATCTAGAATAATCTTGGAAACCATTATATTTTTAAGGATTTATTGGTTTTGGTTTGATCCATCGTTTAGGTTTTTGAAATGAATATATGAAATGCAACTAATTAATGAATGCAACATGTTAAATGTTTCCTAGGATAAATCATAGAGCCAAAAATATGGAAATAGAACCAAATATGTCAATGTATTAATCTTTAATAAATAGCTATTACATGAGCAAGAACATAAACATAAATAACCATATGCACACCAAAATAGTATTGATAAATGAACAATTGATTATAGTATTATACCCATGTATATAGTGTAAGCATTCTAGAGACAAATTAGAGAAAGAAACACTACTTCTATAGAAAAACAATCTACATTACAGAAACACATTCTCACAAAAAATATGGAATGCAACCAATTACTAGAAAAAAGATTCCATGCATTGAGGTCCCAAAGTTGAAATATGTCTCCAAAATAACTAGGCCATCAATGGATTCTTCTTATTATAATTGTTCAAAAAGAGTTTTATAGAAAGTTTACAAGAAGATGCCTCCATTATAAAAAATGTCCTCCCCCATTAATGAGATCAAGAGTACATCTTATATAGAATACGAACGACTCTTAGTTTTCCAATGGCCTTTGGTCTCCTAGGTGACTCTTGATCTTCCTCCTCGACTTTTCAAGTCTCTCATACATTTTTCCTTTTATTAAAGAAACTTATTTATATTTATTTTGCATAAACCTTGTCTAGGATTTGTCTTATTCCTTACTTGACTGTTCAACATGCCATCGAGGAAAATATTCAAGCAGTTAAATCATTAGTCCATGAAAATGATTTTTCGTTATAAGGAAAATATTATCCTTTTTTGAAGTCAAAATTAATTCAGATTCTTGTAATTGGGATTTTATGTCATTCATATGCACATGTTTAGTGTTTAATATCACCCTTTCCTTTTATATATCTTTGGATATTCCATTTACCCCATCCTCTCGTATTCATTCCTTTACTTCAACTCCAATTGATTCTATTAGTCATGCTTTTCCTTCCCTAGTACTACTGCAAGAATCATCCTATGTCATTTGGTTGTATATTGGTGGGGATCCCTTTTCCATGGTGCCTAGAATCTGTACCTTTGTTATTCTCCCTTCAGTGTCTATAGATCCATCTAATTTCCAATACCTAGGTAACATCACAATAAGAACCATAAGTTATGAATATACTATAAAATTCAAAGAATGCTTTATAAATTGGAACTTAACATGGAGAAATTAATTCAAAACCTAACAAGGTTTTCAAGTTTACTTCACTGAGTTCATATACATTAGAGAGACTATAATATTGGTCACTTGGATCATTTTATCGTAGAAATATTACATGAAATGTGGTGCTACGAAGTCTCTAGGTCATTCCATGATTGAAGTTGATACTTTTTGTCATTGCTAATGTAGCCATTTTTTTTTCAATTTTTATTATCTTATGGTAGGTTATTTTATAAAAAAATCTAGAAAAAAAGTTGTATCTCTCATCAAGATATTTCAAATGATATAAAGAATTCCCAAAAGGGAGGTCGGAGTCAAAAGTTATCACCAAACTACCGAGGTCACATTTTGTAGTTTTGACCAAGAAATGGCATTTTGAGTGTGATGTTTTGGCCAAAAAATGAATTTTTGAGTGTGACATTTCAACCATGAAATAACTTTTTGATTGTGACATTTTTTCCAATAAATGACTTTTCTAATGCACTTCATCTTTACATTTCTTAGGTCGGAAAATATTTCTCTTTTTTTTCACAAGTCACAAAGATTTATCTTTTGACTTGTGACGAGTCGCTGAGGAAAATGCATTTATTTTTTGACATATTGGTGAGGAAAATTATTCCATTCACTAATACATCAATGAGAAAAATACTTTTTGGGAGTGAAAAGGTCACAAAGAAAAGTCTTTTAAGGAGCGATTTCTTTTTTAAATCTTCATAAGTGTTTTGCATTTTGCTTCAAAGACACTTAAAAGGTTTGTTGAAATGGATAGAAATGGAAATTCAATTATGAAACCTTAAGGAAAAAAACATAGGTGTGGGAGTCTAATTCTATCTCCTTCATCTAACTTTGTCTAGACTCACAAGGACCAGAAAGGTTTGTAATCTATTCAACTAGAAAGAGCATAAAATGCATAGGGTGTTGTCAATCACTCAATCCTTGCACCATGATAGGAGAGATAAGGGGAGAATGATAAAATCATAGAGGATGTACCCAAATGAACAATAATACAATGACTAATTAGCGAACTACTCAACAAAAACATACCAGCCATTAGTGTGACATGATCAAGTTGAATTTGGAGACACATAATTGAGGAGAGAGATCATTTTTTCATTGATCCCTAATACAAAAATTGAAAGTGGGTTCCCAAGTTATATGACTTGGGGGTTGTTTAGGGATCAATAGATCCCAAGGATCCTACTAACCTAGATAATTTATTTTATGTGGTTAAGAAAATCCTTTTTATTCTTTTGCTCATTGGAGTTAGTCTTAGAATATTCCAAGATGTATCTATGATTGGAACTTTTGAAGGGAATCCCCCTCTTACCACCCAAGATAATATATCAGACTTATGCAATATTACCAATAAGAATATTTTTTTCAACAACAAAGTTTCATTAATCATACCCCTATAAGAGGACATTTGTGGGTGAGAATACATATACATCAAGCAATATTCCTCTTTCTTGCTCTTAGGATTGTTGGAACCCTTGTAATGGATACTCTTAACTTCCCAATGCTTACTTTAGGCATCCCTATTTGGTACCTTAATCGAGCAAACCCTCTATCAACCCCTCAAGTTATTTTAACCCATGTTCAACTAGTTGGTACTTCTCATGCCCTATCACCTAGGGTTATGAAGGATGCCAAAAATTCCACCTTGAATCCAAGGATGGGGGAAAACCAAGAATGCGTCAATTCAATATTCCTTAGAAATAATCATTACAGCCCTCTCTACAAAACCTCCCAGATTTCCTACACCATATGTCATCTTCTATATACTTTGTCACACCACCCAATAGTGTAAACACTTATTTGTTTTCAAGGGTCATCTCCATGTTCAAGATGAGAAGGGTAACACAAACACCCATATAGTTCACATTACTCTTCCTCACAGTACCAAACAACATAATAATGCATTTTGTACTAACCACCCATGTTCTTTATGTGGAATCTATGGCCACTATTTATGCCATTGTACAAACATCCAAAAGTTCCATGCAACATTGGTATAACTCCATGTTAATTCCTTAGAACCTTAGGTCACAATTATTGAATAGTTACCCCCACCTAAGAAACCTAAGAAAGGGATAATATCCATCAATTAGATTTCTTCTTGAGGTGTGTCATGCCCTTTGGTGTCCTCATCACTCACAGTGGTGTCAAAGTCCCTTGATATTGTAAGTTTTAAACATGTGCAAAGAAGAAAATGATACAGATTATTCTTAAGAAAAATAGACATTACACCTTATCATTCACACATAAACATGGAGATTTACCCTGGAAACCCTTAGCCAGGAAAACCAGCAAACCTTGGAGCCTCACCTCCTATTTTCTCATTCACATTATGAATCCTCACAATACAAAATATAGGTATTCAGCAACATCCAATAACCTAATCTGTTAACCCAGATTAGAAAATAGACTCCAATCCCTTAACAGGGATCGTCATACGCAGCGCTGACATGTGCACCTCCCCTCCACACACACATGCAAATAATATAACATATACCCAAAATTCTCCCACTTGTTGTTTCATTTGCATAGCAATGATTCATGTACTCATAAATTCATAGGTTCAAGGCATCAATGCCTATATATTCTCTACACCAAGATAACTTATCTGTATTAACATACTTTGTTACTGAGTCTCCAACATTTTTCAAGGTGTCAACCTTCTCTAGCAACACCTTCTTTTCTTCAACCATATCTCTCACAAAGTGATATTTCACATCAATATGTGTTGTCTTAGCATGATAAGCAGGCTTCTTTGCTGGGAATATTGCACTTTGACTATCACAATATAACCTTACATCTTTCTATACAAACACAATACCCTGAACATAATCTTTGCAACCATACAACTTCTTTGCTTGCATGAGTTCCTACCATGTATTCATATTATGTTGTTGAGAGTACAAATACATCTTGTCCCTTGCTTATCCAACTGATAGCTCCTCCAAATAGGTTAAACACATACCCACTTGTATATATTATGTGATCGAAATCTCCAGCCGATTCTGCATCAACAAATCCATGTACATTTATTACTTTGTCTAGTCCAGGTCTTCCTTGGTAGCATATTGCATAATATATGGTGTCGCGCAAATATCTGAAGACCCTCTTTACAGTTGTTCAATGCTCCTTTCCTGGTTTTCACATATATCTGCTCAAAAATCCCACTACATGACCAATGTTTGGTCTAGTACATACCATTGCATACATCAAACTACCAACTACACTGGAAAATGGAACTCATGACATGTCTTCGTCTTCTTCATGTGTCTTGTGACACTGATCTACAGATAAATTTACACCTACAGGAATAGGAACCTTGACTAGCTTACTTTCCTACATGTTAAATCTCTGTAGTACCTTCTCAACATATTTTCTTTGATTTAAACTGGTCATCTTGTTTGCACGATCTCTTCTTATCTCCATTCCCAGAATGAAGTTTGCAGCACCGCGATATTTCATATTAAATTTGGAGGACAGATTAGACTTCACCTCCTTTATAACATATTTGTTGTTGTCAATCAACAACATGTCATCAGCATACAATATTATGTCAATGAAATGATCACGAACCTATTTGGAGTATACACAGTGATCAACTTTGCTTCTCACAAACCCTAATTCAAGAATGTATGTGTCAAACTTGTGGTACCACATCCTTGGAGATTGCTTTAGACCATAAAGGGACTTCTTTAGTTGACATATCGGCTCTTTATTTCCCTTTACTATGAACCCTTCTGGTTGTTTCATGTATATTTATTCTTCCATATCCCCATGTAAGAACGTTGTCTTCACATCCATCTACTCTACTTCAAGATAAAAAAAACAATAGCAATAGAAAGAATAAATCTAATAGAAGTTAATTTTTTAACTCGAGAAAATATTTCACCAAAATCAATTCCCTCTAACTGAGAGTATCCCTTTGCTAACAAGCGGGCTTTGTACTTCTCCACTTTACCTTATGCATTCAACTTCTTTTTAAACAGCCCTTTGCTCCCAACAAATTTTCTTCCAGATAGTAACTGGACTAGATTCCAAGTTTCATTTTTGTCCAAGGAATTCATTTCTTCAACCATGGCGTTTTTCCAGAGATCATTATCCTCTAAATCAACAGATTCCTTCACATTTTTGGGATCATCATCAGTAATAGACAAAGCAAAATGAGAGCAAAAATAAGGAAGGGAATACCTTTCTGGTTTCCTTCTTTCTCGAGATGATTTCCTTAAAATGGGGTATGATGTTCTTCTTCTTCTTTTTTAGCTTTGTCTGTTGAGATAGATTCTTCACCTTCTAACTCAAACTCTATTTTCTCTGGTTCCTTTTCCATTGGATTCACTTCCTGTCTGGGGACTTATTTGACCTCTCTAAACACACCATCTCCATTGTAAACAATCTTCTTAGTTACAAGATTCCAAATCTTATAACCTTTCATACCATATTTATAGCCAATAAAGATACACTTCTCATATTTATTATCCAACTTGCTCCTCTTCTCCTTTGGAACCTGTACATAAGCATCACAACCAAAAAATTCCATATGCTTAATAGAGGGTTTCTTACCAGTCCATACCGCTTGTGGATTTTTATCAATCAATGCTGATGTGGGTGACCAATTTACCAAGTAACATGTTGTCTCCACTACTTCTACCCAGAATTTGTGTCTTGTCCCAACATTTCTTAGCATGCTCCTTTCCTTTTCCATAAATGTCCTATTCATCTTCTCAACAAATACATTCTATTGAGGTGTGTATGGAGTAGTCTTCTACCTTGCTATATCATACTCCTTACAGAAATCCTTGAATTCATTCCCGCAAAACTCTCCACCATTATTTGTCCTTAACACATTTATTTTCTTTTCTGATTGATTTTATACAAGAGCCTTAAATTCTTTAAACTTAGAAAATACTTCAGATTTGTTTCGAAGGAAATAGATCCATGTATTCCTTGAGAAATCATCTATAAATGAAACATAATACACATATTTTCCTAATATGGAATAGGAACAGGTCCAAACACATCACTATGTATTAATTCTAGAGTCCCCTTTGCTCTTGTAGCACTAGATGAAAATCTTACTCGATTTTGTTTTCCATATATGAAATGTTAACAGAAATAAAAATTCAAAGTGCAATAGGTCATACCTTCAACCATACCTTTACCTTGTAATGCTCAAAGTCCCTTTTCTCTGATATGCCCCAATATTTGACACCATATCATTGTCTTTCCTCCTGATGTAGTCAGGGTTATGTCATCTTTACCTCCTTCCTCAAGCATGATAGAACTGTTACATTCATCAATGATGGTTCTTCCCAATATTTTGTACAGAGTTCCATACTGAATTTCCCTCATCAATACCATTGATCCTTGAACCATTTTGCAACCACCATCTCCACAAACAATCTTTACACCTGGAACATCCATCTTTCAACCATATATCAATTTTCTTGCTAGATTTGGAATGTGTAGCACTCCAAGTAGAGTAATCCTTCCATCCTTCAGTTTTAGCTTGAATCTACCACATCAAATGATATTTGTTGGTGAATAATCTCTCAAGTACACATCTCCTCCATTGTGTTTTTCATATTCACAGAACCACTCCCTATGAGGGGTCATAGTATGACATGATGCACCAAATTCAATCAGACATATATCACATTCCGAATGATTACATGTGGAAGCTAGGTACACACCCCCTCCTTCTTTTGAGGAGGTATTCACCTCTATGGAATGGGTATCCTCATATACCTTTTATTTCTCAACATTCTTATATCTGCAATCCTTTTTATAGTGCCCATGTTTACCGCATTTCCAGCACTTCCTTATTCCTTTTCTCGGGGATTTATATCTACCATTGGATTTAGATGTCCCCCCAGATCCTTTATTTTTATTTCTCTCCTGGGGGCGACCTCTCATAGACAAGGCATTCATGCTATTATTATCCATGTTTTTTCATCTCATCTCTTATGATAGTAGGGATGATACTATTTCATCAAATTTTAAGGTCTCTTGGCTAACACTACCTATTGCAACAATTAGGTTGTCCCAGGAATCTGCCAAAGAACACAATAATGTAATACATTTATCTTTTTCAGCCATTTTAATTCCAATAGAATTTATATGAATTATCAGAGTATTGTAGACATTCATATGATTTGTTACAGTGTCATTTTCATCCATTCTGAGGTGAAACATTTTCTTTTGCAGAAACATCTTGTTCACAAGGGATTTTGATTGATACAAACTCCCTAGTTTCTCCCAAAGCTTTACCGCGCTATCTTCACCAGATATGTTCAACAACACAGAGTCTGATAAGCATAATCATATTGTAATCCTCTCCTTTCTTTCTAATTTATCCCAATCATCTTGTGACATTGTAGTGGGTTTCGTACATGGATCCACAACAATCCATTGTTCCTGGTCTACAAGAAGATCCTCCATTTTGAGCTTCCATAGCTCAAAATTCTGGTTTTAAAATTTCTCAATCTCAATTCTTGAAGTGCTCATCATTCTATTTCAATGCACAAATCAACACTGCAAATATTCCATTGAACCCAGGTTTATCACAAACCCAAGATCTATCAACAATGTCGAACCCTCAGCAACAAAGGAGTCCCCCTGATGTTAAAATAGATCTCTGATACCACATGTAAGTTTTACACATGTGCAGGGAATCAAATTATAGAGATTCTTTCTAAGTAAAGTAGATATTACACCATAGCATTCACACATAAACACAGAGATTTACCCTGGAAACCCTTAACTAGGGAAACCAACAAACCTTGGAGCCTCACCTCCTATTTTCTCATTTACATTATGAATCCTCACAATAAAAAATATAGGTATTCAACAGCATCCAATACCCTAATCCATTAACCCATTAGAAAATAGACTCCAATCCCTTAACTGGGATTAAGTTACATGTTTTTAGAAAATTTCCAAAAATAGCCAAAAACAACAAAAAAATTTGGCTATTTTGGGATTAAGTTGACAATATTATTGTAGTGGAAGAAGAGGCATACACCAATTGATACAATGAGAGTTTCCATTTCGCCTTGATTATGGGAACAAATTGTATTCAACTAAGTGATATATCGATAAGATTAGAGAGGATGAAACAAAATATATTGAAATCAATTTAGGGAAGTATTGAACCCTCCAATGCGCAAGTGAGACAACATATAATACAATGTCGCTTGGATAAAATATTTTCCTAAGAGAGAAACTGGGAGGAAATGGGGAGAGTGAAATTTCCCCTACAATTGATTCATAAGTGACTCAACAAGATTTGTTAGTAGTAGACATAACAAGAGAGGTTTGGAAACAATTAGATCAAATATTGAAAGAATCTAGTGCATGCCCTAAAATTGCTATCCTCGATCATCTCTAGTGTCATAACTGAAAATAGAAGATAGATTCCTACGATGTGATGGATAACCGAAAAAAAAACAATGATATGTTCTTCAAAGTCAAGTAAGTGAGATGCCATTGTTTCTTAATCTCAAATTCATTGTTCCATTATTTCAAGTCTCCATGTTGCATCCTTTTACTGGTTCCAATGATAGTCTTGACCAACTATTTAGAGGCGTGGAGGTATTCAATTTTCCTACTTGCCCAAAATAAAATATATTTCATAGGGGGAGAAGGGTATACGTTCGAGGCATACGTAACCCTTCAAGTACATGAATTCCTCCTCGGCCTATTGGTTTATCTAGCATCAAAGCATACAAGTGAACCATTAGAGGCAAGGGCAAGGAATTAGTGGTAGAGCAAGCAAATTTAATATCTAAGGAAGCAAATAATTTCTCCAGCTATAGGTAGAGAGATTGTAGTAGTGAGGAGTATGCAATTGAGGGGTACATTGGGTGCTATGAATGACCATGAATCCTCAATTTAGGAAGTGCATCTATAACATGATAATTAAGGTGGATACATCCGTCAAATAAGATTGAGATGCAAGTGTCCCTTAATTTTCAACATGGTGTGATATGTGTCAATTAAAGAACACAAGAAATCA
The DNA here is from genome assembly GCA_001517045.1 of Pseudotsuga menziesii. NCBI lineage: Eukaryota > Viridiplantae > Streptophyta > Pinopsida > Pinales > Pinaceae > Pseudotsuga > Pseudotsuga menziesii. The sequence goes on along the minus strand of LPNX010892746.1, from coordinate 363,829 downwards.
ACTTTGTAAATTAAGGCATTACACGTAGTGCACTAAGAATCATGGTAAATGCAACTATTGAATTAATTATATTTAACTAATGTTATAGTCACATGTAACATTACTTGACCTATGGACTCTAACATTAAGTTTTTCTATGTTTTTGAGTTGCAAACATATGAAATAGCATGATAAAATTAATGTTAATTGCAACGTTAATTCATCTTACACATTTTTCGTATTAATGCACTCTATAACAATATAGAAGAATCCTAAGCCCTGAGTAAAAATCAAGGGCATGCCTCGATATTCCAAATAAGAGCGAGAATTAGATGATTGGTTGAAACAAAGTGATTTACATATGTTTCCACCAAAACTTTGGATTATATACTTAGAGGTGTATAGGTTTATGTGCAAATCACCTAAAATGATGGCAAGTAGATTCATATAGTCCTTGCTATTCTGAAAGGAAAGGACTCAAAAGTATGTTGTTTTCTATCTTAATGATTGATTGGATATTGATGATAGCCATACTTTGTATCGATTTTCATTATTAGACAGAAACAAGCATTGAATTTTTATAAGAGACTTTAAAACTTATGTTGAATTTTTTATTTTTCTTAAATGGATTTATGTAGCAGAGTGTCTATTGAGCATCACAACTCCAAATACTATATCAATATTATGTCAAATATGATAGTGTAAAGATATGTTAGTAAGTTGCTTAAAATATTTAATTATATTTTTTCATAAGTCGAATGAGTTTTTTTTTGTGATGGTGGATTTTATTGAGGTCAAAGAGTTATGTTTGATTTGAGGGTGAATTGTTAGAAAAATAATTTATATGTATGAATAATGAGTTTCTAGTAATATTTTGTTAAAAACAATGAAATTTTTATTTCATTTTTATTTTAATAATTTGGATTGAAATACATTGATGTTGACGTCGAATTTGTGAGGTCTTTCCTTGTCTATGACATGGAAATCACATCCCACAAGAATAGTTATCCAAGTAGCACACCATAGATATTTATAGGCATTATTTCATAAGTGGTTTCAAGTATAGATAACTTATGTATTGAGAAACCACTTCAATATTGCATGCAATTCTTTATCTAAGTTGTATAAACCATTGTGTGGGGATATGAATATGTTGTGGTAAGAATATTGAATTGTTTTACCATCGTGGTGGAAATCAGATTGTTTTGACTTAATTATTAGTGAACAAAACCAAGAGGATGTCAATGCACCCAAAAATCTACAGGGAACAAATTACATTTTCTTTCTCCATATCAATGGTGTTTTTTCCCATTGTCACTGTTGAGTTCCATCTCCCAAGGACAATATTGTGATATCACTCCCCCTTGGACAATCAAAATACCAACCAATTCTCCTATAAATAACATTGTGTCTAACTCATGGGCAGTGGCCAATTTGGCTTGAACCGGTTACCTAGTCATAGAAAGTACTCGGGGCAATCCTTTGTTAGTTTAGCTATTCTTGGTAGCTATATGAATCAATGATGTTATCTTGCAAAGATTCATAGTTGAAACTATATTGTTGAAGGATTTAAATTCATATGATACTATTTATTTTCTTAATTTTGCATTGAGGGATTTATAGAATTCTATGTAAAAAAAGAACTTGTAGACACAATATTTATCTATGTAATAGGAAGTTGTCTTATTAAAAATATACAAAGTACTTGTCTTCCTTTATTACATTTGCTGATGCCCACTTTTCTAATTTAAAACACACTAAAAATATATTGTTATCTCTTCGACTCAAAGAATTGTCTAAAGAAATAGTATCCATATCAGTATGAGAATAGGGGTTACAATGTTTTCTTTCCATGGAAAAAAGATAATAGCTCAACATTTTATTGAAAAGTTTGAACGATATTGTTCATTTGGAAAAAATGGCTTACATATTCTTGGAGTAGATATTACTTGCATTTACATAGATATCTTCTTCATATTTTCTAATGTTTTCATTTTTCAACTAGTGCAATACCATGTTTAGGAGATTATCCTAACAAGTTGTTAAGTAGATATGTATATTCATAGCAATGAGTATCCCCTCACATATGGTGTGTTGTATCTGTCCACTATTATCAATAAGTTCCATGGACCATGGGAAATCATATTAGAAGTGTATAGGTGTTGGATCAATCTACTAGATGATGTCTTTGGTAATCTCACATATTTGTGTGATGCCTTCCACAAGATGAAGCCCCAGTTTTGATAGCTAACATGCTTATTAACTTTGTTCTCTCTATATATGATGAAAGGAGAGATCATCAAAGGATTCAAGCATTCTACAAATTTTATCATAAATAGGCCTGCGATATATATTTTTACTTGTTCTTCTCAAGGATAGCCAATCTATAACAAGTAGTGAATCCTCAAAAACTTGTAGGGATTTCACTTCATGGAATGTAGCCAGCTTCAAAACATTCATGATAGAAATTAGTTTCACCCTGTTATTCGTATCCAATCCAATACTTGTAGTGAATTTATACTAGTGAATTTCACAGAGATACAATAATCCACCAACACCCCCTTTGCTAAGAATTCCTTGTGTAGCGCCACCAAAAAGAACCAACGATTGGATTTATCACATTGCTCAGCAACATTCCTTCACATATGGTTAAAATTTTGGGTCTTAGGAAAGTGATCTAGAATGGATAGACTCTTTGCGACATATACATGAGGAGGAATGAAAGAGTTCTAAAAAATCATTTGTTGTGGGTGATCCAAACCCCTTAGATCAAAAGAACGTGAAGAGATCTATAGGCCTGATAAACTGAGTTATTCAGCTAGTTCTGTAAAACTTATTTAATCTCTTCTCCTTCCCAACAAAAATTGATAACTATAGCCATATAAGCATACTTCCACATATTTTTCAAATAAGTCCACCTAATAAAAATATGGTTGATAGAATCCCCTTCTTGCTTGCAAAGGGAGCATTGGCTAGGACCATTTCCAAAAAAAATTCTTAGGTAATCCCATATAGGTATTTTCCTAGCTAATGTAAGGCACATGAAGAGATTGGAATTAAGGGGAAAGTTGATATCCCAAATCACATGGTTCCACCATTCAGGAGGGTAATGATATTCTTCCTCTCGCGGAACTGATATCCTAGCTTCAGAAGAAATGCGCCCACAGAGACATTTTTTATCCATACAAGAGAGTCCTTCTCATCCACAAGTATGGTGTGGCTATATTTTAAAGATTTAATGTAATTGTCCCATTTAACCTTCTCATTATTCACAAAATCCATGTAGTCAGATGATAGCCATTCTTGTTGGAGAGGATTAGAATTATGTGGATCATGAATATGGGAAAGAAAAACATAACCTCGATCAATAAGAGAATCTAACATAGTTGTAGGTAGTCTATGATTCGTCATACACCCAATCCAGGGATTGATACCCAATCTGATAGTCCTTCCATTGCTGATTTTCCAAGATAACCAATCCCCAATAATATTAAATGTAGTGATCATGACCTTCTACATTATAGAAGCATTTTTTATCGATTTGGGGTTAGGTTGGATCCATTCCATAACTCTCATTGGATGCATGTATTTTTTGTGTATAACCTTAACCTAAATACCATTACCTTGAACCATATGCTAAATCCCTTTTGTTGCCATCACTTTAAAAAAGCACATGTGGTTTTTTATCCCCCATCCGCCTAGACATTTTGGTAGGGTAAGTCTATTCCAGGAGATCCAATGGAATAGATTCTCCCCTGTCTTCCTTCTCCAAAGAAAACTAAAACAAATCTTACTAATGCTATAAGAATTCTAATAGGTACATCGACAAGTGATACCCAATCAACGAGGACACCTTCTAAAATTGATTTCATGAGAACCAGTCTGCCAACTTTAGTAAGCCATTTCTTACACCATAAGATCAATTTGCTTTGAACCTTACGTATGAGCCAATACAAATCCTTGGTATTATAGTCATTAGGTATTATCACAAATACCATATACTTGAGGCTCAAAGACGTATCAATAATATCAAAATCAAATAGATTATCAATCTAATCTATAGTCCTTGTATTTATATTTAAGAAGGAAAGAGATTATTTGCAGGGATTACAGAGAATAGATATAGGAGAGATTTGATATTAATTATCTCCCTTCTGCTTCCATCAGAGAAAAATAAAATATCATCAACAAAAATAAGACATGTGGTTTCATCCAAAATGGAATCCTTTGAGAATACCACTAAATCAGGTAGAAGTGATAACTCTACTAAGTCCTTCCATGATTAATAGAAATAATAGAGGATATCGTGGGCACACTTACCTTATACCTCTACCAGGTCTGAAACATTAGGAGGTAGAACCATTAATGAGTACTGCAAAACTAGCGAATTGCACACAAGAGAAGATCTAGTTAATTATGGGGAGTTCAAAACCAATATGTGTAAGGACCAATATGAGGAAATTCCAGTTAACTATATCATATGCCTTAATCAATTCATCCTTTGCGGCCATAATATGAGAGTCATTGATCTTTGCTAGGTGGATAATCTCTTGTGCAATGTCAACGGTATTGTGTATCATTCTTCCCCCAAGGAATGCAAACTGTTCATCCGTGATAGCTTTTGAAAGTATGATCCTGATTCTGTTGGAAAGTACATTGGCAATAAGGTTGTAAACACAATTAAATAATGATGTAGGTCTAATCTCTTCCATTCTTTTCACCTTATCAACTTTTGGAATAAGAGTTAAGAAGGTGGAATTAAATGTTGTCAATACTCTACCTTTAATCCTAGATTCTTCAACAACAATTAGAAGGTCTTCACTAATAACTTCATACATGCCAGAGTAAAATTTTATTGTCCATACATCAAGGCCCAATATTTTTTCACTATACACTGATTTAATAGCTTCATTAAGCTCATCTCTTGACACTGGTTCATTGAGAGAGAGAGAGAGAGAGAGATTATGTTCATATGTAACAAACCTGGGAAAGTGTGCAATGATATCAAGTATAGTTGATATAGGTGATGTTTGGTCCTCCTTGTATAATCCATAAAATTAGTTCACACCAACATCATCTATATCATTGAATCATGAAACCTTACTCTTGAATTCATATTCAATCTCTATAACATCCCCATCCCTCAATCTGACTCATGAGAGGGGACATTGATTAATTCGTGCTTTCAAGTTTTTGCCCATAACATAATTACAAATTTATACATTTAAAATGCATGTGAAAATATTTAAATAAAAAACACACACACACAAAATAAATTAAATCAATCCACACACACACAACATGCAGTTATAGGCATAATTAACACGGGCATATAAATAAAAAATGTTGCACATCAAATACAAAAGAGTAATTATCTTTAGAAAAATAATATCCAAGCAATTGGTTGTGTAAGACTGATTTTCCATCCAATCATAGGAAATTTTTTCCAACATGTACTCTTTCTACTGAGAGGCCACCCCCAAGCTGGGCTATGAGGCCACCAGGGTGAAGGAAACACCTATAGGCTTCTCTCACTCATCCCACAACCCATTATGCACTCTATGCTTAGCCAAAACTCTTACAAAGATATCACTCATCCATCATAGCCATGACACTCCTTCCAACTGCCCCACACAACATAAGGAAGGCATTTCCCTTCATTGATCCATAGTTCCCTCATAAATCAAACCCTTACGGTGCTTATCAGTGTGTGTAGTAAGATCCCAAACTATACTATGCTTTTTAGAGGACCTCCTATAGCATAAATTATGGATTCTCAAGAATCCAAAAAGTAGCAAAACTCAATGGGTAAGGGTTCCCAGATTTACCAACCTCTATGCTCACTTACAACCATCTACCTTTTCTTCCTAAATTGAGCTCTTTCTTCAAATTCAGATTTCTAGGTTAAAACACAATATGGAAATGGACATGAACAACAGTAGGAAAAAATCTATGTAGTATGGAAAAACATGCATGTGATAATGATAGATTGAGTGTTGAATCCAAGGAAAATGGGATAAGGGTGAAAAGACAACTGACATAGCTTCTGACCATAGAAGAAAAGGACTCCTGACAGTTGACAAAATTGTCACCACGCCCATGCTTCAATAACTACATGAACTAACTTTTCCCACGAACCTCACATATGAATTAAATGGTTGGGTCAATATTCAAAAGAAATTAATTAGCTAATTTAAGGCACATGGCAGATTTTAGATGAGTTCTAAAGTCGACACTTGGCAGCATAGGATTTATTTTGCCATATGCCCCCTCTCCTCTTCCCCTCTGGTGGAATCATATCCACTGTAGTTCTCTTTACACAACCATATTGGACCATTTTATTAACTTGCAACATAATATTTATGTACATTTTTAATTGGCATGATAAGCCAATCATATAGTCCAATAAAATATATGCATTATGCATGCCTATCCATTCACTGGTTGGGCCTTGGCTTTGAGCTCTTCACTAGGAATCTATTCCATAATATCTACATCATTTACATAATTTTGATTAAAAACAGTCCAAGTCAAAATTGGGGGTATTACAATCTCCCAGATGGATTTGATATGCTCCATACGCTTGATGAAGTTATGATAAAACTTATAATTAATGTCACCTTTTTTTAGCCAAATGGATCAACTTTTTAGTTTGAGAGTTGCTTCCTGTTGTCATCACTCATATTGCAAGGTTACTAGTAATACACATAAAAAATCATATAATCATAAAAGATACAAGAGACAAGAATAGTGGATAGAATAACATCTTATATTACTCAATACACATGTGGGTTCATACATAAAACAAACCGGGTTCTTATTTGGCTCAACAACCTATATATACATTTACAAATCAGTTATGGTAACTACTTGTCGGTTCACTCAACCGACATGACTTATGGGTCAAACTAATCTACAATTAGTCGACTAACAAGTCTAGTCGGCTAAACTGACTAGCTCCTCCAACATCTCCCCCAGGAACAAAATCTTTCTTCATCCTGAAGAAATAGGGGAGGTAACAAAATATATGTCTTAAGTAGTTCCTAAAATTGCTTTGTTTATGGACTATGTTGTCTGATTTATGGTCATTTCTGTAAAAAAATCTCCACATTGGCTTCTGTTGTAACTGCTACATGGTGTTGGAATTCTTCCCAATTGCGGAGTACTTTCTAGATATCGATGGTCAAGGTTGTGATGCTCAACAAGTTCGACATCTTCTGTTGTATCGACGAGTCCACAATATTACTCATGTCGGGACCTAAAAATTGTGCTTTCTCCTCTGTAGTGTCAAGAATCTCTTCATGTGTAGATGAATCTCGTCGAGGTTGTCCAAGATAGGATTGTATTGATTTCTCCATTGGTGTGCTTGTTTCTCGAGTTTTTTGTCTCTTCTGCAAGTTGGTCTTCAATTGGCTTTGTAGTGATTTAATGTGCTTACGCGTATTCATCAGCTATTGAAATACTTGGCCATAATAGGTGACCCAACTTCTTAGGACTTCCTCTGTGACAATAGATTCCTCAAAATGTTCTTTCAATACTTTATGAGCTTTTGAGAACGTTGTGTGCTGATTTCTTACAATACAGAGGTATGTTCCGTTTGCTCTTACTTCTTTTCTTGTAGTTGAGTTTGAAGACTAGATAGGACACTTTCAAACAATTGGTATGCTTGATCCAATTTTATGTTGGTGTCTGCTCCTTTTGGTACTTGAATGAATTTTTGTGCCAAATCCCTGCATTTCATTAGGAATTCCATTTGTTCTGTTTTTATTTTTTCAATTCATGTTTGTCTTCTTTCTTTCCTTAGTTTGGATTATTTATTGAGGGCTTCAATCAGTCGGTCCAACTCATCATCTCTAATCTTTTGTGTATCCACTATTGTGGTCAACCCTATTTGATCCAAGTGGATGACGATGGTGCCTATTGTTGTGTCGATTGTATTTGGTGTTGTTCCTTATCTTTCTTCTTTTTCTCTTCTTTTCTTTTCTTTTTAGTCGAGATTGTTCTCTAATTTGTGCTTCATCTACTCTTGTCGAAAGTGGTCCTGCCTGTTGTTGTTTTGTTGTACTACTTGGTATATCGGGTTTTACTAGCTGTGTTACAGTGAGGGAAGTAGTAGATGGTTGTGTAATTCATGGTGGTGTGGACGGTGGAACTGTGGCTGAAGGTGGTGTAAGCGAAGGTAGGCGCTCTAAAGTCGATGGGAGGTTTGGGATGAAATTAGTTGGAATAGGATTTTTTACTACTGGTGGTGAGTCGACATGTTCATTAGGATCGACATAATCGATGAGGTCGACCATTTCTTGATCTATTGCTAATGTTTCAGTTTGGTCATTTGCATCAAGTTCATCTGATATGGTTCCTTCATCTTCTTCGCTTATCGGTAGAAGGGATTTCTGGTGGATAGTATGAATGATGAAATGTGTGTTGCAACAACTTCAAATTTTTTGTCAAGATTTATTTGAAATATGGATTTAATAACTCCTGCAATCTGGGGTTTTGGTACAGACTTTTGTTGTTGGTCGGGGTGCTGGGAGATTGCAAGAAGTTTTTGTGAAGGGCTTGAGTCGACAACTGGTTTTGTTGTATTCAGTTGCTGAAGAGAATGGAAAATATTGGGGAGTTGGTTGATAAACTCTTGAAGGTCTTTGTCTTTATCAAATTTTTGTTTGAGTTTTTTGGATAATTCTTGCATGTAAGGGATTGTTGGGGGAACATAGGTCAGGTCTGGTACTTCTTGTTGGACTATATGAGTTGGGGATGGAGGTGGTGGAGTAGTGGTTAAATCAACAGACTCAACTTTAGGAGGGGTGGTGACTCTTACCTTCTTTTCTTTTGACTGCTTTGCTTCTTCTTCCATGAATATTTTGCGCTAGTCTTTGACAGATATCTTATTCTTAGCAGCATCCTCCAATATTTCAGCAGCTTTAGTGTGTAACTCATCCTCAACATCAGATTCCTATGGGAGAATGAGTCTACGTTTCCCTTTTCCTTTAACTGGAGTACTTTTCTTTTTCTGGGATTTAGATATTTCCAAGGCTAGTTGTCGGATGTTCTATTTTGACTTCATAATCTTCCTCTTTTTCCTTGTCGGTTAAGGGCTCGACAATCGGCTGATGAGTTTTATTTGCAAGCGTTGGTATGGATATATTGGTGTTAGACTGTTAGGCTAACTCTGTGAATATATCCTCGACTGATGGATAATAATAAAGAGGTTTATCCTTCCCTACGGCTCCCTGCATGAACCAGACTGCAGTGTGATCCAACTCTAACTGGATATGTGTTGTGACTTTGGCCGCTTCTAGTTTCTGATAATTCCTAGCCATTGAAAATGGATTAAAATTCCACATATGGAATCTCATCAGCTCAAGGAACTGTGGGTCTCCAGCAAGTTGTGTGTAGTACATCACAATCCATATGATTAGAGATGGGAATCTGATTTTTGTGCCTTCTTGCTGACATTTTATACAGGTATTCTTGATAAGATGTGCTAGGTATTGCTCCCAACAATAAGTTTTTCTTGTCTCCGCTATGTTGTTGATGAATTCCAACATGTCGAGTCTTAAATCACATCTATGCATCGTAGTTGTTAGTCCTATAGAAACAATTTCTGCTACTATATTAGGTGTAGTGTAGTGAATCTGGCTGATTACCAGTCCTTTAGAGTTCTTCCCGGTTGGAGTGCTTGTTAGTTTTTAGACCAACCCTAGTTTTGAACCTACGAGAACTGATTCACCCTTGTTTGATAATCCTGTAAGTCTATAAATGACATCGCCAGATACTTCAATAGGTCTGTCAAAGTAGAATTTCCCATTGTGGTACCAACTAACGATGAATTTTTCTATAATTTACTTTGTCCCCCCAAAGCTTTCCATGAGCGGTGCATTTACATAACTCATAATGGTGTCGGTGTTTACTTTTTGAGCTTCTATTGTCATTTTCTTGTCTTCGTATGCCCATTTTTTTAATCTTTTCCCATAGTCTTGACCATGATGATTCCTGAACTTTTGCTTTGCTGATGTTTTCTAGTCTTTATATCAACGAGGTTGTGGCGGTTTCTAGCTTCTTTGTTTTGCTGGTTGCAAATCTTGTCTTCTTCGGTGCCATTATGTCAGTAAAGTTCTCTGGTTCTTGAACATATATCTTAGTCTCGAGAGTCTGATAGCTCTGTCTCTTTATCTCTTTGTAAAATGATGTGAAGTCTTCATTTGATGTGGTACTTATAGGTGGAGCAGGCGGCGATCTGGTCGATGAAGATATTAAAAGTGGATTTGATTATGAAGAACACTCTGTCAAAAGTTCTTTTAATGTGCGCTTGTTTTGGTTCTCCTTCTGTCAGTGATCATGATGATTTGATTGGACCATCGGGCCTTCTTTCCATTGATATGCATCATGGTTGTGAAAATGTCGATGGATGGGCGGTATTCGTCGTGTCGATGGTTATATTGTCGGTTTCTGATTCTTCCGAGTGGTATTCTACTACTTCCTTCCTGAGAGTAAGTCCCTATAATTTTGATTTTGTTGGATTGTTTCTGTTGTTGTTTTTAGGTTATAGATTTTTTTCAACTTTTGTTAACAGTTATGAAACCATTTTTTTAATATATTTTTCAGTTTTCATACCGCTTTAGTCAAGTACCATTAACAAGTTTCTAAAATACTTTTCCTTGTAACATTCTCAGTCTGATTGATCCATTGGAATTGATTTCTTCTATGATATAAGGTCGCATCCACTCTGTATGTAGTTTTTTTGGCTTACCTTTTACTCGAATGTTATACAACAACGCAAGTTCTCCAACCGACAAGTTTTTGTTTTTGATGTTTCGGTCGTGCCATGCTTTTAGTTGTTGCTTTTGGATTTCTTGGTGTTGTATAGAAATTATTCGATGTTCCTCTAGCTTGGATAGTTGCATTAGTTGATCCTTCTTAGCCTATTCAACATTAATATGTAATATATGTCGGCGATTACTGGTATCTATTGTCAAAACTGTAGGGGGCGACTGCTTCTTTCCCATAGACAAGTCTAAACGGTGTCTTGTCTGTGGATCATTTATATGTTATTTTGTATGCCCATAGGACAGCAGGAATTTTCTCATCCCAATCAGCTTTGTCTGTATTGCATATTTTTGTTAAGCCTCTTGTCAAAGTTTTGTTGAATGCTTTAATTCCACCATTAGACTGAGGATGATAAGTTGTGCTTCTTCTATGGTCGATTTTGAACTGGCCTGTTAAAGCTGTAATAGTTTTGTTAATAAAATGCGATCCCTAGTTGCTGATTAAATTTAATGGACAACGGAATCTAGTAATGATATTTTCATATATAAATTTGGTGGCTATTTCACTAGAACATGTTTCAACAGGTTTTGCCTCTGCCCATTTAGTAATGTATTCAACTGTTGTTATAATATAGCGCACTCTCGACCTTCTAGAAGGTACTGAGAATGGTCCTATAAAGTCGATAGCCCAAATTTCAAATGGTAAACTTGGATATACCAATATTAAGTGCATCTCAGTGCTTGGTAAGGGTCGACCTAATCATTGAAAACAATCACATTTACTAACAAACTTTCGACAGTGTTTGTATAATGTTGGCCACCATAATCTTGACTGTTGGATCTTTTTAGCAGTCGTGTCAGACTGGAAATGTCCTCTAACTGGCCATAGTGTGCTTCATGCGTTATGATCTCTCTTTCATTCTCCAGAATGCATCGACGAAGTAACTTATCCAATCCCAGCTTATATAGGAACCCGTTAATTAGACTATAAGGTGCAACTTTCATTGCTAAAATTTTCTTATTTTTGGTACTCATTCCCTCGGGTGCTTGTCCATTTTCTAAGAATTGTGCTATCTCTTACAGTTCGGCAGGTACAACTTCTATTCGAAATAGATGTGCATCTGGTAGATCGTCTTCAACTCCTATTGGCTCCTCCCCCATGTCGATTCACGACAAGTGGTCGGGTCCGACATTTAGCCTTCTTGGTTGAACTGCAACTTCGAACTCAAATTCTTGGAATAACAGCAACCAACGACAGATTCTTCCATGATGTAGAGGATTATTTACTAGATATTTCCATGCTTGGTGATCGGTGTAAAATATAAAGGGATTAGCTAATAGATCATGTCCGTATTTTTTAAGTGCAAAGACCATTCCTTTTGCTTCCCTTTCTGTCGTGGAATAATTACGTTCTGATTTGTTTAACTTTCTGCTATTGTATATGATTGGGTAGTCCATCCCATCATCTCCTGGTTGTGTCAGTATTGCATCGATTTCTATGTCAGATGCGTCAATGTGTACATGAAATTTCATTGACCGATTTGGGAATCGGAGGATAGCTGCTTTGACTAATTTGTTTTTAAAGTGTCAAGAATCATTTACAAAATGCATTAGTCGGTTCGTTTACAGAACACATTTACAAAAAAAAATATGGTAACTACTTGTCGGTTCACCCAACCGACACGACCGATGGGTCGACCTAATCTACAATTAGTCGACTAACAAGTCTAGTCGTCTAAACCAACTAGCTCCTCCAACACTTCCTCATCTAGAAGAAGTTTCCTTATTTTGATCTCAAGCTCCAATATATCTAACTTTTGTTCTGTCATGGAAAATCCTTCAGGTGAAATAGAATAATAGGAGTAAAATTTTTCCTCGATAGAAATGAGATACCTTCATTAAAGAGATGTTGTCTAGTCTTTCAGCAACTGCATAGTCAGTTTCTCTCATATTCTGCCAAGTTGGATTGAGTTTCAAGTCTAGAGGAATATCAAATAGAGAGAATTCTTCGATCTTTATTACAAAGTAATCTGAAAGTGAATATTTGTGGGAAGACATACCCACTTCTTTCCTTCCCCAATGGAAAAATTCAAATCTCCTGCAAGTATAAACTTATCAGTCAGATGTAATCCAACATGAAATAGGCTATCCCAGAATTCGGTTCTTCGGGAATGAGGACAATATATATTTTAGATAGTAAAAGCTAAATCTAGATATATGGAAAATAGTTCAACTCCCAAGCTAGATGATATTCCCCTGCTAAAGGTACAAGTAATATATTTGTTATGCCAATAAGTAATCAGACCTCCAAACCAACATAATACATTTAGAATGATAAACTCCCAACCATGTAAAAAGGACTTAAGCACATAAACAATAATATCATTAGTGGCTAATGATTCATGAATTAGGAGAAAATCAGGGTTGTGAATTGATACCATCCTTCTTAGGGCCATTTTTTTAAGGATGTTGTAGTCACATTATGTTGAAGGAGATGCACAACATTAATTAACCAAGTCACAGTGAGTGCATGCTCTTCAGTCCCCATTAATAGTTTTTTCTCTTCCACGACTAACATCTAGTGCCGCATGTTTTCTTTTTGAAGATATCACATATATTTGACATATAAATCTACTACACTCCCCATATTCTAGCTTAAATAAGCCTCTTGAAACCCCTACAGCTTCACCAGGTTTTATTGTGGATCTAGGCCTAAAACGATACCTTAGGGAGGTCTTGGCCTTATTCTCCAGAGTATAAGACTGAAAATCCCTAGGCTTCCATTTGGGAATTCAATATGAAGATACATCAAGATTGTAGTCCCCATTTGTAGATAAGGATATCATTAGAGAATCAAGTGGCAGTGAATATGAGAGAGAGGGAGGCTCCCAAATAGGAGGATCCATGAATCCAAATTCAAGAGAGTCGGGAGAGGGCCTGTAGGATACTCCCAGAGTACCAAGTATCTCTATAGGATGGTCAATCCTTTCCAGAGAGGCAAAATAGATTCCACGACATAGGTCCATCCTAAGAGGGGGAGAGATAGAGGCAGAGTGTAGAGGAGAACATGTACAAGAGAGATAGTAAAGGGGGGAGGACAAAAAGGATCTCCAAAAGTGAGTGCTTGATAACTCTCAATTCCTGGGAAAACTCATTGCTCTATATAGGGATTAATGCACAAGATAAAATAAAATGAGTTCTGAAAAAGGTTGATTTTGATTCCTAGTGGACAAAAAGGTCGAAGATAAGGATCGGGTAAGAGTGAAGTAGGGCTCATGAGATCACAAGGAAAAGATAAACTTGGATTACATAAGGGATATGAAAAAGGACCATATGGTTGAGAGAAATCACACTTGCTCAAAGGAGGAAGTCCACTACTTGTAACCATATGAGCGGAAGCCATAATTGTTAAGGAATTCATCGATGAATACCTATTCCCGAGTTACGAAAAAATACCAGTGAAATGATTAGGGTATAGGGGCTCAATTATATTCTGCAAAAGATATCCCCTCTTTTCGGTCACCTTGATGGTGGAGGACAATGCACTGGAGAATGAATATACTTGAAGAAGGTTGCAAAATGTTAACTGCCATGGACTGCTCTGAAACCTTCGAATCTGGATGACTTGATGAAGCTTACTGATCCTCTCTAACATCTCTCTTTCTGCTCCAATAATTGTGAATGAAAGGAAGCTAATAGTCTTGTACAAGGAGTCCATAAACATGGCACTAGTTGTATCTAAATGGGAGCCCGATATAGTCCAAGTCTTAAGAATAGGTGTAAGCACCTTTAGTAGTATTGATCTTGTTTGGTATTCCATCCCTAATATCCAATTCTACCAGGATTTTTGCAACCGCTAGGTCACCTGTCACTTCAAAAATATCATCGCCAAGAAGGATTCTTTGAGAGTGGCTCCAATGAGGGAGAAATTTCAAAAGTCCATAATTCATGAGGAAAACCCGAGAGTTTTACCCAGGTTGGATGAGAGTATATCTTCTCCCTTCTAGCATAAAAATGGGAACCCATCTCTTGACCTTGAAGGATAATTTTCCTTAGAACCACACCTCTTTAAGTACTCTTTTGACATCTTTTGTTATTTTGAGTATAGCCCTGAGCCAGCCTTTTGAAAGACTAAAAAATTGTGGAGAGTAGTTCAAAAATATCCATTACTTCACTACCCACTTCTTGAAAGGAGAAAAGGCCATATTATTGCCATGAAAATGCCTGACAATAACTATCTTAATCATGGAGAAAAATTCATACATGTGGATGTCTTCATCCAAAGCTAGGTTAGCTTCCAGTTTCTTCTTGCTGCATATTCTTTGTTTATGCCCAATTGGCGAGATGATGGCCCCCAAATTTGGACCCTTATCTGAGGATGTCTCACTACAGTATAAACCCAAAATGGAAGTCTACCTCAAAGACCTTCTTCTAGTTACCTTCCACTGTAGTCACTGGCGAAGAACAAGCTTGAGAGATGGGAGAAGAAATGTACCCTAGCTCATGAGGTGGCAACATATTAATAGAGAGAGACCTAGGAATGATGTGTCATCTAGAAAGTTCCATGAGAATACACTATAAAACTTGTGGAAGTTGATAAGCTTCTGTGATCAAGGACAGGGCCTTCGAAAAGAGTGTATGCGGTCCCACAATCCACTAGAGTTACAAGACCTACAACCAAGGCCAGGACCTTTAAAAGAATTGTGGATGACCCATTATCCACTAGATGACACCTCAAGGTAGGTAGATATAAAAGAATAGTGAAATTCAAGACATAAATTACCAAAACATATCATGGTCAATAAAGATGATGACTCTGTTCATAAACCATCATAAATATATGCAACCATCACAAATGGTAGGAAAACGTTAAACAACCATCACAAATGGAAGAAAATCATCAAACATGAGACAATTCTATTCAACATTCCATACAATCATTTGTCCGATAGCCGCTATTTACCATTATAGCAGCCTAAAAACCCTACCAATAATCCAGCATCTTGAAAACCCTACCATTGTAGCATCCTGAAAACCCTACCTACCATTCCAGCAGCCTCCATAAACCCTCTAGAAGACCCTAAGATGGAGAATGTTATTTTTATACTAATTTTTTGAGGAGCATGTATTAACCTTCACACAATGAATTGTTGAAAGAAATAGTATCCATCTCAATAGTAAGACTAAGGGTTACAATGTTATTAACGAGGAGTAATTTTTTTTATACCAATTTTATGAGGACCATGTTTTAACCTTCACACCATACCATCAACTGTGAACAGATTGAACCACATGTTTTGAGGAGAGTGCTAGTTGCCTATTTCACCACTCATGTACAAGAGAGTGCTATTTGAATATGTGTTTTTCACAATTAATGTTTAAGTACATTGGTAATTAGCCTGTAGTGGCAGGGAAGTTGGCATTTATGGAGGTTAAGTTATAATAGATTGGTTGTTCAATTCCTGTAGGTCAAAGGTTGAGGGTAGGATCCATCCGGAAGGGAATTAAACTGACTTAGGGGCGTCTAGGATGGTCCTCATATTCAAACAAACTTGGTGACAACATCTTCCAGGTGAGAAGATTATTCTTCCATACAACATTGGGGGTGGGCCTAGCCTAGGTTATAGACCCATCCTTCGGGTGTAGGGGATTCATAGTTGTAAAAAAAATAGGTACATTGGTAACATTTAGGAAAAACAAAGCCCTTCATAACACCATGCCATATTCTAAGGTGTTTATGAAACCAAATGTACAAGTTTTTTTATAAAGCCTTTCAAAAAGTTATATTTTAAAATAATTTTAATATAAAAAATAAATCAATTTAATTTAACATAGTCTATTATATATACTGATAATTATATTGGTTTTTTAATAAGATTTAAAACTGCTTTTGATTCCCACTTGAAGGATAATTGGGGTGAGGGAAGCGGTAGAGATTGAGTGAGAAGGTATTCTGTGTGAGCTCGGGCTGGAGTCGAGGGCTACAAACCCCCAAGAGGGATCCATGGCGGCTGTGGCAGCTAGGGGCCTTGGCCCTGAGGGAAGCGACAGAGGTAATGGGAACCTGGACAGAGGAAAAGATGGGCATGGGAGGAGATTGGGACAAGGGGGCTGCCTTCCGAGGGCCCAGTCAATCCCAGCAATCCAGATCCGATTGGAGGTGATCCGGGAGAAAATTGAACCATGGAAGGAAAAATACCTAATTGGAAAATTTGTGGGGGTTTGGCCAAAGGAGAAAGATCTGGTCCAATGGATTCAGAGTATGTGGAAACTGAAAGGACACTATGACCTTCAGTTACATGCAAAAGGGTTCTTCACCATAATCTTCTTTAACCAAGAGGATAGAGACAGAATCCTGGAATGGGGCCCTTATTTTTACTTCTCAACTAGTTTATATCTTAGACCCTGGAAGGAACGCTTTAACCCAGAGATGGAGGATCTAACAGTAGCCCCGGTATGGATAAAACTGGTGGGTCTTCCAGGGGAATACTAAGGGATATTGGAAATTCAATCGGTGAATTTGTGAAGGTTGTGGAACAAATGAGACTTTAGAGGTACACATTGTTTGCTCGCATATGTGTCTACGTGTATCTGTCAAAGGACCTTTCGGAGGCCGTGATCCTGAATTGGGACAACGAGGAGTGGATCCAGCAGATCGACTACGAACAACTTCCTTTTCGATGTAGGATCCATGAGTATGGCCACTTTGGGAGGAACTGTCATAAGGTCTCCTAGGTGAAGGTAGATTCAGATAGAGAAAGGGAGAAACGAAGCAATGAGGGTTTCACACAAGTGAAAAGTAGAAGAAGGGGCAAAGGCAGTGGTGGACAGAAAGGACGAAAAGAAACAGTGGAAAAGTCTATAGTGAGTGCTAATCCATTCAAGATCCTGGAAGAAGAAGAAGGTGGAACGAGGGGAGAGAAAGAAATGCAGAACAAGACTCAGGAAGCCGAGACAAAGGAAGTCGGGGAAGAAAATAAAGAAGTCAATATGTTGGATATCATGGAGGATGACGAAGTTGAGGACATGGAGTTAGGAGATCTAGATCTGGATGCACTGGAAAAGGAATGCGAGAAGGCAAGAAAAGGATATGTCTACCGTGAACAGATTGAACACCTCCAGAAATCCATCATCAATTCAAAGGCGAATCAGGAACTAGGGATCAGTGTGGAGCCTTAGAAAGGAAATAAGAGAAAATCCCCGGAGGAAGAGCAGAAAAGAGGGTGGAAGACGAATAAGCAGAGGATTGCAGATATTGGGGTTAAGCTCATCAAATCAAGCCAATACTTGACGATCCGAGCATCCTTCTCTGAAGTAAGTAAAGTTACCCAATGAAGATAATCTCCTGGAATATTAGGGGGTGCAATCACCCGAGAAAGATCAAGACCCTAGCTAGGAAAGTTAAACAAGAAAAACCATACATGCTTTTTTTACAAAAAACAAAATGCGGCTATGATACCCTATTAAAAGTAGGACATAGAATTTGGAAGGGCAGTGAAGTTATGGAAACAGAAGCAGAAGGTATAGGAGGGGGATTTTCCATTCTATGGAAGCCTAGGCTGGTAGAGCTTTTGGAATGGAGGGCCAGTCACTTCTTCCTAATGGCAAAGTTCAAGATCTTGGGATCAGACATCACAGGAACGGTGGTAAACACATAAGGACCAAGTGCATTTCCCCAGAAGAAAGCCTTCATCCATCACTTGAGGTGGTTGAAGGACTAGACGCAGGAGGGAAGATGGATTGTAGGAGGGGACTTCAACCTGATTTCAACTCTCAGGGAAAACAAGGGGGTGAGAAGAGTATTGGACAAATACCAATAGGAATTCAGGGAGATTTTAGCTCATAGCTCTTTAGTGGACATGGAGACAGGAGACGACTGGTTCACATGGAATAATAAGAGGGGTGGAGAACACCATGTTTCCTCCCGATTAGACAGGTTTATGGTATCAGATAATATTGCTAAGGGTTCTAGGGAAATTTGGGCAAATGTGCTCCCTATTGCTAGCTCAGACCACTGGCCAGTGTGCCTCAACTGGGAAGTGAGGAACTCCTTCCTCCCCAAGCCCTTTCGCTTTGAGCAATTTTGGTTGGAACATAAGGAATTTAAAGGACTGGTGGAACACTAGTGGCAGGAGTTGAACAACCTTGGGGGGACAAGAATGTACAAATTTCAGCATAAACTCAAGGCTTTAAAAGCTAATATCCGTACTTGGAACAAGGAGGACTTTAGGAACATCTTCACGGACAAGAAGAGGCTTATCCAAGACATTGACCTTCTCCAACAAAAAGGGATGGACACTGGATGGGACCTGGAAATGAAGGAAAAGGAGAAGGACCTCCTTTCCCAGTTGGATGCTAGGGAACAACAAGAAGAGATATATTGGAAACAAAAGTCTCGGGTCAAATGGCTTCAGGAGGGGGAGAAAAACACAAAATTCTTCCATAATTTAGTGGTTAACAATAGGATGAGCACGAAGATCCACAAAATCAAAAATCCCGATGGGACCCAGGTGGAAACCAAGGAAGAAGTTGGGGAGGAACTAGTTAATCACTTTAAGGAAATCATAATTGAAGACAACAGGGCTAGGGACCAGGATATTGCATGGATCACAGCTCTCATCCCCAGAACTATTTCCAGGGAAGACAATGAGAACCTTAGTAATCCTATAACCATGTTGGAGGTGGATGAAGCAATGAGCCAAATGACCCAAGGGAAGGCCCCTGGGCTAGATGGATTCACAACTAACTTCTTCCACTTCTTCTGGGATATGATTAAAGAGGAAATTTGGAACATAGTGGAGGAATCCAGAAACAGACGAGGAGTGCTTAAAGCCTTCAATGCAAGTTTTTTAGCCCTAATTCCAAAGGAGGAGGGGGTGGATTCTCCAGGTAAGTTTAGACCCATTTCCCTCTGCAATGTGATTTATAAGATCATTAACCAAAGAAATTGCGAACAGATTGAAGCCCCTTCTTCTTGGTCTGATAAGCCCAGAGCAATTAAGCTTCGTAGAGGGTAGACAGATCCTAGATGGCATCATTGCAGTCCATGAGACTATACACTCTTTGAAATGCACTAAACGACCTGTTATGCTCATTAGACTAGACATAGCAAAAGCCTATGACAAAATTGGTTGGCAATATTTGGAGAAAATTCTGAAGGCGCATGGTTTCAGCTCAGAATGGGTAGAATGGGTGATGGCCTTGGTTACTTCACCTTTTTACTCCATTATGTTGAATGGTTCCCCAACTGGGCTCTTCTCATCCACTAGGGGCATCAGACAGGGTGACATGCTCTCCCCTTTTCTCTTTATCTTAGCAGCAGAGGGACTGAGCAAGCTCATCCAGACTCAGGTGAGAAGTGGTAGAATCTGGGGTCTATCACTGCATGAAGACATGGAAAAACAAACTCACCAGTAATTCGTGGACGACACGATGCTAATGGGGCACCTTTTAGTCCAAGAGGCATGTGCCTTCAAATCAAGTCTATTGCTCTTTGCAAGAGCATTAGGGCTCGCTATCAGTGCAGATAAATTTCAGGTGTTTTTCTTTAATACCCCTGCTGTCACTCAAAGAAACATAAGCCGAATCTTAGGTTTCAACAAAGGAACACTCCCGTCCAAGTATATGGGGGTCCCTTTGGGGAAAGGTGCCATCAGGAAAGGTGCCATCAGGAAAGCCTCATGGCAGGATCTTCTGGATAGGATCAAGGCCAGACTAGCAAATTGGACCCTCTAACCATTAAATTTTCCAAGCAAGTTAGTGTTGGTTAAGACGGTGCTCCAAGCCATTGTGGTGTACCTTTTTTCTGTCCTCTCTACCCTGAAGTCAATCTTAAAATAAATAAGAAGCATCCAGAGAAATTTCTTATGGGAAGGACGAGAAGCTAAGGCCAAATTCTCTCTAGTTAGCTGGGAAAAAATGTACAACCCCAAGGACAGAGGTGGTTTGGGCCTCCATGACCCGGAAATCATGGGAGAAATCTAGGGAGCTAAAATTTGGTGGCAGTGGTGTAATTATTCACAGGAACCGTGGGATAATATTTGGCATATAAAGTATGCTCGAGACCGACCTAGATCACAACTGATCAGATACAATGTGAACCCTCAAGGATCTCATATTTGGCAGAAGGCTCTGGTTGGTCGGAAAATAATTCAGGAGCATAGATTTTGGGAAGTGAGAGCAAGGAATTATGCCAATTTCTGAGCTGACTCATGGAATCAACTTCCCAAGCTATCGAACGATCCCCGATGGCAGCACATACGAACCAGAGGACTAGTGGAAGGTAAAATAAAGGTCAATCAATACTGGGAGGAAGGCATACAGGAGGACCGACGCACATGGGTGATGCCGAATAGAAGAGAATATTGGATCTCGGAAGAAGATATCAGATCCTTCACAAGTGAGCTCCAAGATCGATGCATTTTACTCAAAAATGGGGATGACATTCTCCGATGGGGCTATTGTCAAAAAGGGTCCTTCAGCATAAAAGAAGCCTACAATATCAGAATTAGGAATCGAGCGGAGGAGGATGAAATTTGGGAAAAAATATGGTCGACCAACCCTTTGCCAAAGGTGGCCACATTTTTCTGGTTGGTAGTTAAACGAAGGATATTAACGAGGGAAAACCTGAGATGAAGAGGCATTCAAGGCCCTTCTCAGTGCATACTATGCGCAAACCAGGAAGAAAGCATGAACCACCTTCTTGACACTTGCCCCTTTGTTGCGGACTTATGGGATAGGGGAGCACAAATATTTTGAAAGAGTAACAGATACAAAGGGGACCCAAGTCAAACCTTAAGAGACTGGTAGCCTAAAATTTTTAAAAATAACATTCTGTGTACCTTATGGCAAGATTTTTTGGGCAGTGTCATGTAGGTCGTCTGGAAGGAGCGCAATGGCTGAATCTTTCGCGATAGGAATCAATATTCGGAGGAGGTGTGGAAGACATTAACAACGAACATGTTGGAAACAATCCACAGCATGCAATGGACGGAGGAAGACAAAGAATTTTTAGGACCAGAAACGAGAATCACGGAAGAAAGGGGGCTAAGAAAAGGGACCCTGGATGGTATGCGCCAAAGGATTAAGACTTGTAGAGTCTCAAGTTCGAATTCATGGTCTCCTCCACCACGCCTGGTCTTCAAGATAAGTTTCGATGGCACAACAAAGGGTAATCTGGGCAAGGTAGGATCTGGTGGGGTCTGCAAAAATTCAAACGACGAAATCTTGCAAATCTTTTATGGCTCGATAGGTGCAAACACAAATATTCGACAGAACTGGAAGGAATGCTTCAAGGCATTAAGGTGGTGATCAAGAACAGTTGGCTCTCGGCGGTGGTGGAGTGAGACTCAAGCGTTCTGGTTCAGATGGCCAAGCATCTCAGTAATGGAAAATCTATGGAGAAGGTCTCATCGAGATGGCACCTAGCCAGGAGGTTGGCATACCTTCGCATCCTCGTCATGGCTCACACTGTGATCTCCTTTCAACACGTCAGAAGGGACGTAACAAGGTGGCAGACATGCTGGCGAATATCAAAGCGAATGGAAATGGGGCCCACAGGATGGGACGGTTGGAGGACTTCGAGACAGATCCATGGGTGCCAAGATGTCGATAGTTGGCTGCTCATGATGCCAGCACAGGAGGACAGGTGACGAAGGCTAGGAGGAATGAGCGCAACAGGGACAGGGGGCATCATGAACCCTACGCGGATATTTCCCTTTGACATGCGTGGTCATGCATTCCGAGATGTGGGAAGGTCCTTTCGACATTAATGCAAGGTACGGGGAAGGGCATGCGAGGAGAGACAGGACATATTTCTTGCAGGTAGGTGATACAGGAATAATGAAGGAAATGATGGTGCAATTCGTGCCGAGTAGGGGGAAGGGTGATTACAGGATATGGGAGATCAGCATACAGGACAAAACCGTTAATATGACAGTAGAGTTCATGCCTATTACTAACAAGAGGGCCATTCGGCTCTTCATTTGATATCTGTGGGATAGAGAGGCTAGATTGTCAAGTTTAAGTGGTGGCGTGAATCTGCAAAGCAAGTCGGTGAAGGGGGGGAAGACAAAGTGGAAGATGGCTCCGCTGTGGGGGTGTTCTGGAAGACCGAGGGGGAGCAGCACGCAGGCCAAGAGCCGGGACAAGGGGAAAAGTGTTGTTTGGCAGGGCAAGGTGGCGGAAACTCGGGCTCAATTACAGGCCCAAGCGGCGGCGGAGTTTTTTATAGACCGCATTCTGCTCATGGCTCGCCAAGCCACGGAAGGGATGGAGAAAATTCTATGGGAGCAAGTTAGAGTGATGCCCATCAAAACGGTGCGGGAGTTGGTCAAAGGGTGGTTAGCAGAACCGGGTTCGACAACTGGCAGAGCCTCAACCCACGACTGGCTCGTAATGAATTATTGGGTTATCATGAATTTAGTCACTCACTCGGCCTTGAACATTGAAGCTAAGCTAGAGGAGATGATGGCAAAGAAGGATGGGGACGAGGAACCATTCAAAGCCTAGAAGGAGCATAATGAAGAGTGTCGGGCCATTAACAAAAAGATTGACACCCTCTGCTCAGATTGCCGACTAATGCACCGCAAAGTGGATCAAATTGCCACTCACCTTGGCATCGCCCTGCATCATCCGGAGAGGGAGCATCAAATAGTTGGGGGTTCCAATCGGCGCACGGGTGGTCAAAGCAATGACAATATGGGTGCTGCATCCCCATTGTGTGAAGCTTCTTTGGCTCAGCAGGGGGAGTTTCCCCCACATGACCGTTGCTCTGGACTTGGGAGGCAAGCTGTGCCTTAGCTCTCTGACTGGGTTTTCCCTTATGCTTATCACCTCTGTCAATAAGTTTCAGTGTTTTTTGTCTTATAGTCTTGCTAGTTTATTAGACTGTTATGCTGTATGTATTTATGGGATTGAGCTCTGCACAGTTGGGGCTTTCCTTCTTTTTGGGGAAGGTTGGGTACAGGGTTGACCGAATGTAATAGGGGTATGGTTAGGGAATGGGTTGACTGTCAAAAGCCCAATTTTTGCATCTCCATGTAATGTTGTGTTTTTTAAGTAATACATCTTTTATTTACAAAAAAAACTGCTTTTGATTCCCAAGAGTTTGTTTTCCTTGGATGTAAAAAAATATGTTAACAACCCAGGACCTCTATAACACACCCTAAGTGTATAGAAAGATTGGAACCAAGTTATCTCAAATTGAGTGGTACTTAATAAATCAAGTTGTATTTACAAATAACAACTCATGATAAGTCCCCTTGAATTTAACAATTAAATTTTGATAAATTTATTGTGTTAAATTGAAATCAATTTATTTTTCAAAATAGGAGAATGTGACATCTTTATGCCAATTTATTTACGCAAACTCAATGGGACCATAACCCAATGGGGAAGATCAAAAAATATTTTCTTTAAAACAAGGCGTAGGCATCTGTATAAAGTAACAGAAACATGAATTGTGTGATTCAGGCTGTCTACAGTGTAATTTCAGTAAGCAACGTACAGATGAAGGCATGCATGATGCAAGAAATGAAATATGATGGCCTATGCTCTTATGGAATATTTATAATACATTTTGTTCAAAATGGTATTTGCTATCAGCTGTGACCGTATGGCCCAATGGATAAGGCGCTGGTCTACGAAACCAGAGATTCTGGGTTCGATCCCCAGTATGGTCGTTTGGCATTATCTCATTTATGTCTTCTATTTCAATTTTGCTCCCATCTCTGCCTGCCTTGATTGAACTATAATCAGTTATCACTCTGCCCATGAAAATATGACAACCTAATGCAAAATGTTCCATGTAAGATTGTGTATCTAGGGTGTGTATCCGCGGCCTTAATGTTAACATTTCAAGAGAAGTGACCATTGACTAACTCAAAGCAAACAACAGAGAATAAAGCCATTAAAATCGAAATAGAATGGCATTGGGGAAGCTTACGTACTAGTCAAAATAATAAGCATTCCATTCTACATCTCCAGTTTGGAAAATAAATGTTGCTTCCTACATTAATG
Organism: Pseudotsuga menziesii; assembly: GCA_001517045.1. Taxonomy (NCBI): domain Eukaryota; kingdom Viridiplantae; phylum Streptophyta; class Pinopsida; order Pinales; family Pinaceae; genus Pseudotsuga; species Pseudotsuga menziesii. Next base: position 339,062 of record LPNX010892746.1, on the reverse strand, counting down.
CCATGGATACGCACCCTGTACATTTTCTAGGAGGAATCAGCTGCATAGTTAAATTGGCCTCTTGTGACAAGGTTCGAAGGGTAGGCGACCCTTGGGATCGAGGCTCACCTCGGTGGGCTTCCGGACATCTAGACCTCTGCTAAGTCACAAGTTATAGGTATATCTAGCTTGTAGGCTGTTGGATATACTTTTAGGAGGTTATTGTTCCCATGGTTCAAAAAAAACATAATGTTAGTAAAAAATGCAAACATGGTCTCTCCTTTATATGTTTTATACTAAGCTAACCTGAGCCTAAACATGAGATATAAAAATTACAGCTTTTCCTGGGCTATTTCAGGCTTCGGCCCCTATCTATGCTTTTCAGTGCCAAAAATGGCACACATATCATTGCGTGGCTAGGCTCCTTCACATGCAAAGATAACTATACTTTCAACTGCCTTCAAAAACTTATTACATATTTTCTGAAATCAGTATACAAACTGGGCATATTCAGAGAGGGACCCATGTTCCATCCTCAAACTCTTGAGCTAACAATACTCCTTCCTACAGAGAGGGCTTCTTTAGATAATTTATCAGTGTTCTCATTGAATTCATTACATATACAAGTAAATGAAAATATGAAAACTCTTTTTTACTTTCATTATCCCACCCATGATAGGATTCAAGGGCAAGTCATATATCTGATTCTTCCCATTAACCCTTTTTTACTTCCATTATCCTATCCATGATAAGATTCAAGGGCAAGTCTTATATCTTATTCTTTCCATTAACGCTGTCTATAATCACTTTAGATCCCTAGGTTTCTCAATACTTAACTTGAAACAATTTTCATAATGAACCATAAGGCATAGATCTTTGTTCTGTTGTTAGTGCCTTAACCTACTGCATATTTGAAAAGAGTAAAATGATTCTCAATTCTATGATGCTACCAATTCCACACATTCCTAGTGCTCCTTAATAGGCTCTGTCAAAGAACATCCCATCTGGAAGATTTCAAAGCCTTCAATATTCTCTGTAATTTGACTTTAGCAGGCTTCCAAGAACCTTTATAAGCATTTCCGCTTTGATGGATGAGTTGATATGTAGGGATATCCTTTCTTTGAACGGTCATGTAATATCTTGCAAACCATAGCCCCCACACCAAATTAAATGGATTGTCTTATGACCTGCCACTATCTTATCTTTATATTATCTTTCAAAGAAAGCTTCAAGGGATACCTCTCTCCAATCTGCATTAACTCATGTCATTTTTACCACTTCACTCCAATACTCTTTTACATAAGGGTATTCTACAAATAGATGGTGCATTGTTTCTTCATCTCTTTTGCACATAATACATCTTGATGGACCATGTCAATTTCTTTTTTGACAAGTGTCACAAGTAGGAATTTCATTTTACATTCTTAATTTTAGAAAAACTTTGGTCTTAAGAGGGCAATTTAACTTCCAAGCTTTTTTCCACGATGACTGCTTTTCTCTTATTCTGTCCTCAAAGAAAACTTAAAGTGGGAACTCAAGAGATGCTTCTCCACATTTGTAGATGGCATCCATAATAAACTTGTCAGTGTAGACTATTGCACCTAACCCACTGGGATTCAAATCTAGCACCTCTTGGCACAAAACTAGCTCAATGTTCAGCAACATTGGTGACAACCAGTTGATCTCACCCCTTTGGCTAAAAAATAACATGATTTCTGGGTATCTAACAGCCACTACAGGGTACCTTTTGTGCTATCAAGGGGTGTATGGTCTAACCAATCAGATGTGAAAAATCTCAATCTAGGTGATAGGTGCAATAGTAATGGACCTCTCAAGTGGCAACCAATAATTATGATTGCCAAAGGGACTTAGACCAAAGTAACTGTGGAGGTCAACTTCTAATAAGAAAGGAAAAAAATAGTGAACAAAATACATTTTTGTGTATTATAATGACTTTATGGCGATAAATTATTTAAGAAACTATAAATTTTTTGTTTGATGTCTACCTTAGGAAATTGGAATGACCTACCTTGGATATTGTAACACCCCGGTTTTGACCCCATTTGCATTAAACGTATATGATGTAAATATTATATGGAATCATGGCAAGGAGCTCAAGGCCAAGGCCCTGTCATTGATTAATGTTTGGTGTGTAGGTGATCATGGTTGATGTCTATGGTTCATGTGCTAAGTCAAGGACGTTTGTAAACATCATGTAAATATGCAATTTAATAAAAAAACCCACAACCAGCTATGTCAATGCAACAAATAATGAGGTGGGGCATGATTTTCCAAGGATAAGGGGGAGGGAATGTTCAACCTTGAGCCATTGGGGAAAACCCATCAAAACTCTCAACTACCCAGTACTTGTCTTTTTCCCCAACCATTTATTTCTGCCAGAATCTGGTTGAGGTAGTTATTGCATGGAAGGGAAGAGTATGGGAAAAATTCGAATTGGGCAGAGCACCCATTCTGGAAGAATGTGTTTTGACCCCATGGGCAAGAAAACACCCAAAAACGTACGCCCATTCTCTCATGCATTCACATTTTCATCTTCCCTCACGTTTTGGGGAGAGTTGCGGGACGTTCTGATGATCCTTCCTTCATTCATGGGGAAGGTTGTTCATTCACGATCATTCCCCCATGCGTTCTTCGTTCTTTCCAATCAAATAGACGTAGCGAGAGCTAGCAAGTGTTGCCACGTGTTTTTGCAAGTATTTTTCCTTTGTCGAGACCCTGGTTGCTGTGTTGCAGTGTTATCCTGAACTGCAGAGTGTTATGAGACCATGTCACCTGTGTCTCAGAGTGAAGTCTGTGTTGTTGTGTCTCCCTGTGGTTGTTGTGTTGTGCACCCTGGTTTTGGTCTGAACTATATACAAGACTTTGGAGTGGAAGAGACGTAGAATGTGCTTGATAAACCTGGTGTGGAACCTCACAATAAGATAAGAGTGGCTGGTGAATCTGCTATGCACATCCTGAAGAGCACTGGAAGGGAAGGTGTATCCTGAGGGATTGTGGAGTAGAGAAGGGGACACTTCCTTGTGTTGGATGTGTAGGCAACGTGGACGCCAGGCCAGGTAGGTCTTGTGAAGGTGTCCTTAGCTCTGTGGATGACCTCACTAGCTTAGCAATTCTTCCTGTCCACTGCCTTAGAAGCCTGATAAACCCAACTTGCGGGATGACTTGGCTGATAGCCTGATAAACCCATCTGTTGGCTTGGCTGTGTCTTGTGGTGTTTGGCCTTGTATGATCCCTGGCTGGACAGTCTGGTAAATCCAACTGTGAACGCTGGCTTGGATGAGTAGCCTGATAAACCCAGTAGTGAGATGGCTTGGCTGTGTAGCCTGATAAACCCATTTGTTGGCTTGGCTGGTCCTTTATGTAAGTGTTAGCTTGACTGTGTGCAGTCTGATAATCCCAACTGTGTTGGCTTGGCTAATTATCCTGATAAACCCAACAATATATTGGCTTGTTTTGCTTGCATCCTGATGAACCCAATCGTGTTGGCTTGGATGAGTTTTTTTTTATCCTTGGCTATGTGTGAGCCTACTAGTGTTCCTTATTCCTTGGGGAAATCATGCCCAGCTCGGGGGTGGAAGTGTTGCTGAGAGATTGATGAGCGCATTGGCCTATGGTTGGGTGGAACGTTGCAACGACTTAGTTGGTTGCGGAACAAACTTCATTCAAAGATAAGTGTTCTTGTATATGTATTTCTTTGCATTTGTATTTGCTCAATGAAATATGATGAACACGTTTGATGTGTTGAATGGATGAATTGCTTCCGCTGTATAATTGAAATAGTATGCATTTGTGTATGTTTTCCTTTAATGCATTTTTCAATTAAGTTGTAGGGTTTAGATTGTCGAATTGGTGATGGCCTGAATGGCCAAATATGTTCAAGTCTTCGACAAACAGGTCGAATTTCCAGACAGAAATCTCCTTCCGCAATGGTCTATTCCGCAGGCGGGATGCAGAATGTGGGAAATGTCTTTCTGTCAAGTCTGTTTTTCGCAGATCTCTTTTCGCAATTCTCCGTTCCACTACTTGCAGGAAGCGGGATGCGGGATGCGAAAATGTCCTTTGGTAAATTTGGTTTTATGTAGTTTTCCTTCTGCAACTTGCGGGATGCGGCTTTACAGATCTCTATCTCTGCAACTTTCCTTTCCGCAACGGTCTATTCCGCATGCAGGATGCAGGATCGCACTTTCCATATTTCTCGATTCCACAACTCAAGCTTTCCGCACTATTGATTTTGCGGGTTCATTCTCAGCCGTTAATCTGTTTCCAGATGCGGAACAGGTTGTGACCGTCGATTTTGGTTGCGCTCTTTTTCCTTGAGAATAGGAGGGGAAATGACGGCATGGTATCAGAAAATGAATGTTGAAGAGCGTTTTTCACAGCCATGCCCAGTGATTCAAAGAAGAATAAAGGTTCTTTAAGAAATTTTTAATTCCGCATGATGATCAGGGCATGGGTACGTCACAGATATTAATGTTAATGCTCTGGGATTTGGACTTATATATGCCATCGCACTCCTACAAGATTAGTTATCCAAGTAGCACATCAACACATCATAGATAATCAGAGGACCCTTTATGTGACTTTGTATTTAAATGGATAAATTGTGTATTGGAATTCAACACAATATTGCATATAATTCTTTACTTGAGTTGTACAATTGATTAAGTAAATATATAAGTGGGTTGTGGTAAAAATCTTGAGTTATTTTCTCGTAGCCTTGGAAACAAAATTCTTCTAACTTCCTTATAAGGATGAAATGAAGGAGTTGTTTATGCATCCAAACACTCGAATGAAACAAACATATTTTTTATTTCTCTAAATCAAATGTTTTAGGTTGCATTGAGTCATATTGAAAACTATATCACTAGAGGATTTGGCTTTATAACATGCTATTTTCTTTTCTCAATCTTGCTTTGCAGGATCTCCAGAAAACTATGTAGAAAAAGGCTTGTGCTCACAACATATTTTTGTGCAATGGAAGGTCATCTCATGGAATTCATACTAGTTAGTTGTCTTCTTTGATTGTTAGTGTCAAACTTGTGCAACATTCTTTCTATTGGGATGATTTTTTATTCTATGGCTCAATGGGTTGTTAGCGTGGGGTTAGAATGTTGTCTACAAAGGGCCGGGTAATGACTAGGTCCTTTTTTTTTATGAGGATCACACATTGACCTTAACAACCTAGCAATTGTGAACATATGGAGAAACATGCTTTAAGGAAACTCCTAGTTGAAATACCTTTTTCACAACATTCACTTTTAAATTCTTTTGGAGGTGTTGTACATTGGCGATGTTAATGAAAAACTAAGCCATCCATAAGGTTTCATCTCACTATGGCAAAAGAAATCAAAAGACCTTGAAGGAAGTTGAGGCTAAACCGTTGGATCTTAGAATGAAAGCAAGGTTTTTTCTTATGAAGAACATGTGAAATTGAAGGACCTAGAAGGGAAAACGAGGGAGCTCTTATTTCAGGAAGAGGTAGGGTGGAGACTCAAGAGCAGAGCAATTTGGATGGTAAGAGGGGATGACAACACCAATTTTTTCATAAATATGCCACGCTTGGGCTACGCACTAGAAAAATTGTCAACAACATATGGGAGCTAGATGGTCCTGATGGCTCAAAGGTCGCATCTTTCAAGGATCTGGCAGCAGCTGGCAAGCATCACTCTCAAACCCTGTTCAAGGAGAGCGAGTCTTCAAATATTGTTGAAATCATGAAGGTGGTGAGGCTATTCCCTCGTTTTTTTTTATGATGATATGAATGCTAATATGGAAAAAAGGTAACAAAATCCGAGTTTAAGGAAGTTCTATTGTCTTTCAAGAAGTCTAAATGTTTGGGGCTGGATGGTTGGTCTGTAGAGTTTTTTTAAGGGTTCTATGAACTTTTGGAAGATGAGCTTTTCAGGGTGATCGAGGAATCAAGAAGAACATGTAAGATTCTAGGGGTTATAAATGCTACATTTATAGCATTGATTCCAAAGAAAAATGATTCTGCAACATTTGAAAACTTCAGGCCAATTTCAGTTTGTAATCTAGTTTACAAAATCATCTCAAAGATAATTGCAAATAGGATTAGGATTACTATGTCTAATGTCATCTCGGAGGAGCAATTTGGATTTTCTTTTAACATGTAGATTCACGATGCAGTGGGGAATGGGTGGGAAGGACTTCATACAATAAAATCTAGTAAATACCAACGATGGTTATGAAAATAAACTTGTCAAAAGCCTATGACAAAGTCAATTGGGTATCTTTAAGACTAGTCCTTTTGCAATCAGGTTTGAACCTTTAATCTATTAATTGGATCTTGGGATACCTGGAATCAACCAATCTTGTTATTCTTATAAATGGAGATCCTTCTGGTTTTTTTTTAAGAGCTACAAGGAGTCTTAGACAGGGATGCCCACTTTCTCTACTGACTGAAGCAGAGAGAGCAGGATTTATAAAAGGAATCAAAATAATCAGATCTATTGTTGTCACACATTTATTATTTGTCGTCGACATATTGTTATTTGGGAGAGGTAATTTAAGGGAGCAACATTATTTCAAAAGCACTTTGGACACTTTTTGTGAAGCTATCGAGATGGAAATTAATGTGAATAAATATTGTATTCTATTATGGTTTGAGTGACGGTCTAGAAAGAGGATTGGTACAGTTGTTCCCAGTTAAAATTGAGCCTTTTGATAAAGATTTGAAGTACATATACTTTTATTTAAAGCCTAATGGATATAAGCAAGCAAATTGGCTCTGGTTAATTAAAAAAATTGAAGACAGAATATCTTGTTGGTGCTATAGATGGCTATCAAGAGGGGGGAGGTTAGTCTTGGTTAAGGAAGTTCCAGAAACAATACCAGTTTGGACAAAAATTTTAAAAAGTGTTTTAGTATTCTTTGGATAGGTAAAAGAGAAGTGGTAGGTATCCCATTTTTTAAATGGTCAAAGTTATTAAAGAGTTAGGAGGTTGGGGGTTGAATAATATATGTCTTTAGCCTCGCATTAGCAGCAAAAAGCCTACGGAGTTTATTTTCTAATAATGATTTGTGGGGTAAAGTTGCGAAGGCTAAATATCTGGAGAACAGGGATCCGAAAGACTGGGTCAGGACTCAGGCAAGAAAGAAAATCGTTCAAAGAAGCGTCCAAGATTTGAAAATGATTGGTTAAAGCCTATGCAATATTAGGTAATTGGGTAGCTTGGAGCATTGGCAGAGGAAACATAATGTTAATTGGTAAAGATCCATGGATTGGCTGCAGTGGAAATTACAGGTTGTCAGAGCCTCCTTTGACAACTTTGCATTATAAAGGAATAGTAAGGCTAGAAGATGTTGTGGGTCTTGTAAGCCAGGAGTGGGGATTCAAAGTAGCAAATCAACAATAGACTTGGAGTGGGGATTCAAAGTAGGAAATCAACAATAGACTTGGATCTGGAGGGAGATCAAGCCAATGAATGGACTAACTATGCAAGTCTCCTTAAACGTAATGCCATCTATCTTAATGATCTAGATGATGAGTTAAAATGATCAAGGAACAAACCACGAGAAAGCTAACTGCAAAATTGGGGTATGAAGCTAAAATTCGACAAGATCTTAGTGAAGAAAAGAAGTGGTAAATACTGGTATGGAATTTGGAATGTCATCTAAAAACCAAAATTTTCCTATGGATTGCTTTGACCAAAAAATATTAACCTAGGATAATGGCCAAAAAAGAAATTGGATTGGACCAGGTTGGTTATTCTTTGCAAAATTGCAAGTGTTCAAGCGAGATAGTGGGTCACCTTTTTCTAGGTTGCTCTTTCACTTAAGGAGTTTGGAAGGAGATTCTTCATAGTTTAAATATTCATCATGGATGGGATAAATATACCCTTTTGGAATGTATGGAGTCATGCATAACTGATAGGTCTGTTTCTTCCCATAAATCTCTTCCTTGCTATGTTTTATGGGGAGAATAGCTGCTAAGGAATAAGACGATATTCATTAGAAAGAAGGCCCAATTCTCTTCCTTGCTATGTTTTATGGGAAGAATAGCTGCTAAGGAATAAGACGATATTCATTAGAAAGAAGGCCCAATTAGGTCATTTAGTGCATCAGATTAGGCTCTCCTTTGGAAAAAGATGGAATCCTCCTAAACAGATCATGCCTTGGAGATTACAAGAACCTAGTATAGATTTCTCAAAACCATGGGGATTCTTTGATGGTGCATGTCAAGGTACTTTGAGATAGTGTGGGATATGTGTCATTCTCTTAATTGACAGTATTACTACTTAACCCTAAAATATGGAGGTGGTGACGAAACCAATAATAGAGCATAATTTTATGCCCTTTGGATGTTATTGAAAGCTTCTATTGACAAGAATATAAAAATGCTACAGGTCTTTGGTGATACAGGTCTTTGGTGATTCAAAGATATTGATCGATTGGGATAATGAAAAATGTCAAATTACAAATTTGGCTTTTAGGTCAATTATGGTCTTATGCTTGGAGAAGAAAACACATTATGATGTAATCTACTTTGCTCACACTTACAGGGAATTCAATCAAGAAGCTGATCAACTATCAAAGGAGGCTCTAAGGTTTGTTGGTGGTACAAGAATTGAGGGACAACAATCCATTGGCAACAATTCACATGTCTCTCTTTTGACATGGGTTTCTTTTTAGCAAAAATTGCATAAATGTTGAAATGTAGTTTTTAGGTAGCTATATTAGTTTTGTTTTTCATAATTTGTACTGTCAAGTATTTTTGATATGCACAAACCCTTTTTGGATCATGATGAAAAAGGTCTATATATGTTTTAAATCTAGGTTGATGTCAGTGAACAGAGATGTCAGTGAACAGAGTGAACAGGGAGCTGAGCCTAATCGGCTGGTACAAGTGTATTTTGATTTCCTGTTTTGAACTATCAAATACAAAGATTTTTTTTTTTGGAAAAAAATGTTCATCTTACCATACCCTATCCTCAAGTGTTTATTGAAGTATTCCCAAAACAAAAAGTGTGTTCGTGGTGTATGTTTTTGGAAATGCCTTCAAAAGAATAGTTGTGTTTTTAGGTAATTAATATGGATGCATATTTTTTTTAAGCCATGGGAATCGGTAACTAGATTAAATTACCTCTAGGTGAGGCCTATGTTCAAATTTGGTTGGCTACCACTATAAGCCAAGAGTATATCCAATAACCTACAAGTTATATATATCAATAACTCGTGACATAGCCAAGGCCGAGACATCTAGAGACACAATGAAGATGGGTGTCACACTCAATGGGGTGCTTACCCTTCTAAACTTATCGCAAAGAGTCGATGTCTCATTGTGGACTTAAACCCGGGTGGAGAGGGTGTGAAACTTACCTCCTTAGAATTCAAGCTATTGCCCCTCAACAATATGGAGGAAGATTTGTAGAAAAAATAAACTAGTCCAATCGGGCATATTCTATTGTGTAATGATGGAAATATGCCATTTTGTTAAAATTATTATGTTGGGTTGAGCTCAATTCATTTTCTCAGCAAGAATAATAAGGTTATGCTTATGTGAATATTTTTTATGAGATTAATTTTCTTTTAGTTAATAAATTTCACTTTTGATTGCTTAGCATTAACATTATACAAACCCACAACTAGGAGAGAACGAAAGGATATTTTACAGTAGTATAAACAATTCCAAGACACTACAGGATATATTGCAAGAAACATACATTTCTTACAACCAATCCATTATTATGTTAGTAGGAAGTACCGCTCTCTTAAGGAGGAGAGGACACAAATGTGGAAATAAGAAAATGCTAATGCTTCACTAGTTTGACGCCCCCAACAAAAAGCTGACGCAAAAATGAATGTTAAGGGACACAAAATGGACATAAGGGAGATGGAAATTAAACAAAAAAAAAAAATTGTAAAAAGGACTTGTGAAGACACAAAACAAGAACATGCTGCTCGAATACTATCATGCATCCCATTTTCCAATTTACTCAACGCGGGACACAAAAAGCATCTGAGAACACTATATTAAGGCGGGACACAAAAAGCATCTGAGAACCCTATATCATAATAGTGTATGATCACACTGAATTATAATCTCCTTTCTTGAGATGTAATACCACGCTATTTGACAATATTTAAAATCACATAGAGCTAAATAACCATGACATAAGCAGTTGTAGATAACATCATTGAAATTTTTCAAGATGTCCACATTAAACAAGTATTTCTCCTATTGCATACTTAGGGGCTTTGTTTGAATCTCAAAAGTCAGATATAGATTAGATAAATTCAAGATTGACAAAAGAGAACACTTTCTACTTAAGTTTTTCAAATGCTTCTTATTTCACATGATTTGAAAAGTGCTTTCTCTATGTTGTTGTGCACTATTTGAGTAAAAGGGTAGGTAGCTACACGCAAGAAGCTTAAACAAACATTTGTTAAAAAATTCCTAAGCCAAGGGATCTTTGTAGCCCATTGATGTTGGTTTGGATTGGTACGTTGCCGTGAATGACTGTATCTTTTGTGAATCCACATGCATGTGTCTTCCATTAGTAATGTGTCTAGACTCTAAAGTATTAAATTTTCTGGATGATAAACACAACTCTCCATGTTGACAAAGAGCTTATATGTCGGTACAAGACACCCAATACTTTTGTGTTACACGATGGAGTTGTTTGTTATAGATACTTTTATGTGAAATAGATTATTACATAATTATTAATATAGTTAGTTTGTTTTTTTGGTAGAAAAATTGGAGCTATTGGCTTGTAAGGTCCATTTTAAGGGTAGGCATGTGTCTTCCATTAGTAATGTGTCTAGACTCTAAAGTATTAAATGTTCTGGATGATAAACACAACTCTCCATGTTGACAAAGAGCTTAAATGTTGGTACAAGACACGCAATACTTTTGTGTTACACGATGGAGTTGTTTGTTGTAGATACTTTTATGTGAAATAGATTATTACATAATTATTAATATAGTTAGTTTGTTTTTTTGGTAGAAAAATTGGAGCTATTGGCTTGTAAGGTCCATTTTAAGGGTAGGTGATGCTTTGGTGGTTTGAGGTCCAAAAACTTTTATAACTTATTTGAGGTCTTAAATGTTTTTTGGGGATCAAAATTTTGTAAAAATAGTTCTTAGCCTATTGACATTGTTCTACACATTGAGATTCTTCCAACAATGCAAAAATCACCTCAATCGGAGATTCAAAGTTCATATGAGGAAGTTATGCCTCCCACAAGTTGACCGATCTTGTTGACTATTGTGATATTGAGTGGATGCTATGCTAGTGCAAATTACTCACACACATGGAACAAGTGACACATGGAATTACAAGAATATCTAGAGAGTCCAAAACTCTAACCCTAATCAAGAGTTGAGGCATGTAAAAACGATAACCCTAACCTTAGACAGCTATAAGGCCATATTAAATATTGTTAGCTAGGAAAGGAAGGGGTTCCATTTTATTGTATTGTTTATTTTTCCACAGTAATGTAGAGCATAAGGGAGTGAGATATTGATGTGGAATAGAGGAAGCAGAAGGCCTTGTAACAAATGTACAAGCCATAGTGTCCATGACAACTCCATAGTTAGTGTGCATTTTTTGTATTTGTATTTTATAGCTGAGAAGTTTTAAGATCATGATATAGACCTCACCTTCTAACTGTTTTTTTTCTGTATTGGATTTTCCCAAATACATCTTGTGTTTATTGTGTGAATGACGTGATAATTGCTTAAGTTATTTTATTTTAATTTCAATTTATTTTAGTATTTTGTACATTAAGCTAGTAATATTAAAGCCAAAATCTAAACTAAAATATTGTATAATATTCCAAAATCTAAACTAAACTAAAATATTGTATAATAAATTTTTCCAAAATATTGTAAGATATGTGATGATAAATAGTTCTAATATATATCAACTTTGAAGATAAGTATATCATTGAAATAAATAATGTTAACTTCATCTCTGAAGAGCCCAGAAACACACGTGAATCTTGTAAGGGGAGAGGATAGATATAGTCCATCGCACCTTGAAAGCTACAGTGTTTGTCTATATTTCCTATCCTACACAGTGAGCCATCTTGTGTACGAGTTAAAGTATGATACTTGTGTGACACATTGATGCAAACAAACTGTAACACAGGAGAGCAAACAACACCCTGCAGTAGTGTATTATTGCTGCTGCAAGGATATTTGTTGAATGGATCATTGGATCAGATCCAACTTTCAACATAATTACAAAAATAACAATAAATACATCATTGCTGAGTGCTTATTACTTGCCCATAAGGCAATGTTATAATGATCATACATAAAGTGTACCACCTTGCATAATTTTCTACATGCATAAAGTGTACCACCCTGTATAATTTTCTACAGGGTCAATTTATAACGGTTTATATCTATTAGGCTAACAATACTTAGCTTGCTGCAGAGCATTCAATGACTGTAGGAGGCATCATCCTAACAGTTGGATCTTAAACAGTTTTAATCCAACCTAATACAGTTGCATTGAATACTCTGCAGCAAAAAAATATGAACTCCATATGAGTTGTATTGTTCACCTATCTATGGAGCTCCATGTTGCTTGGTTGGCTTCCCTCGCAAAAAAATATGAGGTGGTGTCCAATGTATAAGTCTACTGTATACTTTTTCTTGAGTACAGATCGATACAGACCAAGGAATGCTAACCTATATAAATAGACTTTACGCTATCATATACGATCAAATCAATTAATAGCAATTGATACCGTATGGCCCAATGGATAAGGTGCTCATCTACGAAACCAGAGATTCTGGGTTCGATCTCCAGCATGATCTTCTGTAGTAGTTGTTGCATTTTGTCACTCCGAAACTCGTTTGCTCCTCCTGCTGCCACTGCCACTGCCACGATTGAAGTTTTAAACATGTTAGCCTCCATACTGGTAAGCATTCCATTCTGCTTCTCTGGTTTGGAATAAGAACTGTTGCTCCATCCGTACTTCCTAGGACCGCGGACATACACCCGGTACATTTTCTAGGAGGAATATTGCTCACCTTTCTACGGTCCATACCACTGGTGAAAGAAAAGAAAAAAAGATGTCGGTAAAAATTGTGAAAATCGTCTCTCAATATGTTTTGCGTTTTTGGTGCTTCTGCTTTCTGAAGCAGCAGACATAAGATATAGTGATATCAAAATATGATACATGAATTTACTTCATAAATTTGTTTTCAGATTCTCCAATTCTCCCCAAATACTCAAGAACCACAATCATATATTCTGACAACCTCAACCATGCATCATGTATTGAATTTAAATTCGTGGATACACATAGAATTTAAAGGCCTTCTGTAATCGGAAGCTTCTCATGGTCTCTTTTTGGTTGTCCTGCAGAGATATACAAGAATTATCCTGACAGTCACCAGGAATCACAGAATTTCAGAAAAAATAAAGAAGCATTGCTCAGATTACAGATTAAAGAACAGCAGCATTCTCTCAGGAAAATTATAAAAGAGATTGATGAATTAAAAAGAATGTTTGACTTAACAATACAGGAAAGAAACCAGTCATCAGATGAAGGACTTTCCAAAGAGTACAACAAAGCTCTCTAAAGCCCACCAAAACAAAACAGAATCAGTTTGGCAGGAAAGTGGTGGGACAATGTAATGCCCCTGCCGAATCAGAATCATGCCATTTGGTCTTTCTAATGCCCCTGCCGAATTCCAAAAACGAATGGAAGACATTTTCAGATCACATAAATGGGCTTTAGTTTACATTGATGATATTCTGATCCGTCCTAAGAACTTGCATTGATGATATTCTGATCCGTCCTAAGAACTTGCAGGAACATCTAAAGCATCTTCAAGAATTCTACCAATTAGTTTATCAACATGGATTAGTCTTATCTAAGACTAGAATGGAGATTGGTAAAACTGTGATTGAATTCCCAAATGGAACAATGCAATGACTGGAGTAGTAAAAAGAATAAAAGAGAAAGTCCTTGAACTCCCTGCTTTGGCCCTACCTCAAGGAACAGGAAGAATGATTATAAAGACAAATGCTTCAGAGAATGCATGGGGAGGTGTGTTAAATGAAAATTTTGATGATCAATAAGAGGTGTGGTGTTATGCATCTGGGTCTTTCAAAGGAGTAGAAATTAATTACCCATCTAGCCACAGAGATATCTTAGCGGTAAAAAAGATTGTAAATCACTTCAGATTGTATTTAAAACCTGTTAAATTTCTGATTAGAACATATTTAAAGATCATGCCAGGAATGTTCAAAATTGAATCCCTAGTGGCTAAAAATAGTGCTCTGATCCCCGAATGGTTTGTATGGCTCCAGAATTTTGATTTTGATATCGAATACAAACTAGGCTACCTGGATTGTCTTTCAGATATGTTAACTAGAGAAGAGCTGACCTCAACATTAGTGCAAAACCTGGGTATGTTTTCTGCAGGATCCTCGAGCAAAGGAAAAGGAATTATTTTTGATGAAGAACACACCTGTTATCACATCCATTGTAGCTGGGCTACTATGATGCAGCAGATGGATTTTTTTTCTCTGAGCTAGACATATTGATAGGGATACAACATGGATCATTTTTAGCATGAGCCATATTCAGAGTCTTATTCCAGTAGCTGATACAGAGCATTCCCTCGCCATGACTGAGATTTCCTAGTCCATTGAGATGACCTGGGTGATAACATAGTGCATTCGAGCAGAGCAACAAAGATGGTACACTGTTGACAGATTGATTTTTCAGGCAGAAGCTTGTGTATGGTGAGATAATGTATATTGCTTCTTGGTAGGTTGTTTGCTCTCTGATGTATATTAGCACCTTTGACCTATTATGCTATGATGATTATGGTGACCTATGCTTATATTTTGTTTGTTGATGCATGACTTGTGTGTGAATGGTTAGAGATTCTCATGTTGAAGGTTGTTGTTTATGCCATGCTTTACACAAAACTTAGTCTCTCTTGCTATGCTGGTTCCATCTTGTCACTTGTCTTCTGTACATCCAGTCTCATTCGTATCATCTTATTCCTTGACTTATGACTTAGACCTGTGAGATTGAAGATCCTTCTCCCCACTTTGACCCCTATGCATGATGGACCCCATGTTGTTTTGTGTCTCTGGCTTTGAAGTATGTGGCCTAGTTCGTTGCCTTCTGTTTGTAGATTCAGTATGGAAGGGACGTGCATCCACTGTCATCGGATGGTTTTCCTTTAGCCCTCAAAACAAGTGCTCCTACCAACAGTATCTTTAGACACTAAAGCATCGGAACGCATAAATGCCATATTTAAATGATGCAAAAGGAAAGTTGTGATTAGTAGTGCTTTTAAGCACTAGTGCCTAAATGTAAATGTTATAAAACTAGTTAGTGGCCAAAAGATAATCACTCATCCATTGTATGATGTAAGGTTTATCCCTACAGGGCAACAGGGTGGCAAACCCGTCGGGGATATGGGCGCTCGTTGGCAGCAGGGCTAGGCCTCAGTGATTTTTTGGATCCCAGAAGGCTTTCCAGGGCACCTGCCTTTGGAGGTTGGCTAGCATCTTGTGTTAAATTGATAAATGCCTTAAAGTTGAATGTTTATAAATTGCTAAATCTTATTAACTGGATACTTGTTAGAGCCTAAAGGAAACAACCCCAAGCACTTTATCCACTTGTAAGACACTATCAATCTCTATTGTCCTTTATCATGCATATGTCACTATGGTTGTGTGTATTTGTTATCATTCAGAGAGATCACATAGTTAAGGTCAACTAGAAGTTGTCACTCTTTGCCTTAAGCTTTGTTTTCCACCTTCACCCAACATTAGCAAATTGGTTAAACGTTGTAAGTATGACATATGCAAAGGGCTTCATGGAAGATTCAAAAGTCATTCAAGGACACAGTTATATTTGTTAATTATTATTATTATTGTCACCATGATTTTGATTAATATGATTTAAGTTGCGTTTTAATATACATCTTGGAGCAACTCTTACCTTGAATGCATGCAGGAACAGTTCAACTTATTATCTCACCTTAAGTTTGGGTATTTTGGCCTAGTCAATCCAATTGACCAAGTCAAACATGGTTCCCAATGTAGTGATTACAAAAGGAAACATTGGCTATATCAGCTCCAGACATGCCCAGCAACAATACTACAGTCTTAGTTTTTAGAGTTTGGGCCCCATTTTCATTGTCAAATCACATTGTTATTATGAGATTGCTTTAGAGAGAGGCGCTCCTAGGGCATTACAACGATCCAAGGAGTATGGGTAGTCACTAGTACCATTATACCATGCATTCGAATACATCTATATAGTCATTTTTTCCTAGTTTTCAATTGACAGAGAGTTATGGCGATTTTTATTATTTCTGGAGATTGTACCGCCAAAAAATGGACTATGAAATTCACTGAGGAAATTGATTTGGCTGTTGGGGTCAAGGAAATGGCTTGGGAATGATTTTGATAATGTATTATGACTCTCTGGACCAGTTTGCACCAGTTCCACTCATTTTTGTCCCTTATGACACTCAAATCACCCCAGAATTGCTCCCTGTTTGAAGGAGGAAGCCCAGTTAGCCTCCCCGATTGAAGGAGAAGGCTTAGTTGGCCTCCTTGACTGAAGGAAGGCATGGGTGTGCTCATGTTGATGTCATAGTGTGCTCATCTGATGCCAATTAAGTCAATTAAACTTAGGATAGTGGGTAAATAGGCCAAAATCGACCAATTAAGTGTGCATGTTGGGTAAATGAATCCAACACCCCCCCTTAAGCTATACTCAGGATGAGTAAAAATAAATGCATGAAATGCTACGGCCCCGGCAACAATGGCCATAGGTCACCCTGTACAAAAAATGTAACTCTAACAATGATCAAAATAAAACTAAGTGAGGAAAGACAGAAAACCCAGTGGGAACAAAAGCCCCCCTCAAGCTAAACACTAAAGAAGTAACTGATCACCCTGATGAACTCACCCCCAATAGTGAACAGAGGTAATTGAACTTTTTCTCTGTAAATCTCTTGGTGAAGATATCTACAATTTACTCGTCTGTAGGGCAGTATTGCATAACTATGGTCATGTCATGCACTAACTCCCTGATGTAGTGCATGTGAATCTCTATATGTTTGGTCCTCTGCTTGGTAACTGGATCTGTGAAGATCTTAATAGTACTTTGATTGTCATAAAATATGACTGTGGACAAAGTACTACCAATCTCTAACTCTGAAAGAATGCCTTGCAACCAAACGGCTTGGATGTAAGCATTCACTGCTCCCCTGTACTCGGCCTCTGCTGAAGACAATGCAATGGTAGCTTGCTTTTTGCTAGACCAACAAATGGGGCCACCACCAAACATAAAGACAAACCCGAAAGTGGACTTTCGATCAGTAAAATCTCCTTCCCAATCTGAATCTGTATATCCAACCAACTCTAGCTCTTAATCTGCAACATAGTGAATGCCATAGGATCTTGTGCCCTGAATACACTGAAGGATCTTCTTGGCTTCCTTCCAATGCGGGTCATGAGGCTGCTGCATGTATCTTGATACAACATTCACAACATAACATATATCAGGCTATGAATGAGTCAAGTAAAGCAAGCTACCAATCAATTGGCGGTAGATAGTGCAATCCATGGGTGGAGTGTTTTTTCTCTCTTCAAGGCTGACTCTTGAGAGGAAAGGGAATGGAGCGGCCTTACATTCAGCCATGTTAAACTTCACTAACAAGTCTGAAATGTATTTATACCGAGTTACCATTATCCCATCAAAAGTTTGTGCAATTTCGAGCCCCAAAAATTGTTTCAGCAGGCCCAAATCGCTCATCTCAAGCATCATGGAAGGCATTTTTTATGAATGAAATGGAAGCAAGTATGCTACCAGTAATCAAGAGATCATCGACATATAAAACAATGATAAGTAAATGACCATCATATTACTGCAAATAAACATTCAGATCAGACTTACACCTTTGGAAGTTTTGTAAAAGCAAAAAGGCATCCATCTTGGCATACCATGATCTTGGGGCATGTTTCAACCTGTATAAAGACTTCTGCAATTTGTAAAACAAAGTAGGATCTGAAATGTAGCCCTTGGGCTGCTTCATGTATATCTCCTCATGAAGATCTCCATGTATAAAGGCACTCTTAACATCCATATGATGCACCTCCCAGTGCTTAGATGCATAAATTGCCAAAACTAGGCGGATGGAGTCCATCTTTGCCACTTGTGCAAAAGTCTCATGGTAGTCCACTCCTTGAACCTGGAAGAACCCTTTTGCAACCAGTCTTGCCTTATATTTTTAGGTTATTCCATCAGCAACAACCTTTGTCTGAAACACCCACTTGCATTGAACTAATTTCCTTCCAGGTGGAAGGAAAACTAGCTCCCAAGTAGCATTTTTCTAAAGTGAGTTAAACTCTTCATCCATGGCAGCTTGCCATCTCGGATCTTTTAAAGCATGGTAGTAAGACTTACGATCTGACCCAATCATTAAATAATATGTCTTGGAAATTAAATTATCATGGCAAGAGAGCGCAATAACTGCTCTTTGAAATTTAAACTGGGTTTTTCTTGGATCAGCAGGATTTCCAATGTTTCCCCGGTGGAAGAAAGTGTCTTCTTGGCCCAAGTTGAGAGATTTGTTTGCACTTCAAAATATGATTCTGAACCTGATATTTCTTTCTCACTGATATCAAATATTAGTTTTGCAAAATCAGAGTCATCACTCCCACTTTTATCACCCAAATTGTCAACAGAACATGCAGGAAAATCAGCAAAATTTTCTTCAACTAGCTCTACCCCTTGGAGAGGATCATCAAACTCAACACTTCTTTCGACGAAAATTTGATTTGTTCTGATATTCGGTAGCTTGAATCCTTTAGATTCTTCAGGATATCCAATAAACAAACATTCAACACTTTGCGGTTGCAAATATTTCCTCTTGTTAGACAGAATCCAGGCCCATGCAGTGGACCCAAACACCCTGAAATTTGACACATCCGGCTTGTGTCCAAAATAGGCTTCGAAAGGTGTCTTACCCTTCACGGAGGAGTGAGGTACTCTGTTCTGAATGTGTGCAGCAACATTCATGGCCTCATCCCACAAATTTGCAGCCAACCCTTTTGCTTCTAGCATGCATGTGGTCATCTCCTTGAGAGAGCGATTTTTCCTTTCTGCTACACCATTTTGCTACGGGTGTAGAGAATGGAATGTTGGATCCTGATCCCATTGTATGAACATATTTGTAGCAATTCCTTACTGATATATTCCCCTCCATTATCAGATCTCAGAGATTTAATCTTTTTCCTAGAGACATTCTCAACCAATTCTTTCAATTCAATGAATTTCTCTAAAACTTCATATTTTTTCTTAATGAAAGACACCTAGGTGTATCTAGAAAAATCATCTATGAAGGTGAATACATACCGAGATCCATTCATGGATGTGATGGGAATTGGTCCGCTGATATCAGAATGCAGCAGCCATAAGATACTTGAAGCATGACAAGCCTTCCCTCGATCAAACTTATGCTCAGGGTGTTTGCCCACAATACAACCTTTGCAAATTCCTTTGGTAGATCTTATTGTCGGGAGGCCTTCAACCATGGAATTTTTCTAAATTTGCTGCAAGTACTTAAAATTTAAATGACCAAATCTCTCATGCCATAGTATGTTGACCTCATTTCCATGAGTTAGAAGAGTGGTGGGCTTTGCATCCGCCAGAAAATGGGAAAACTCATAGGCTTTTGCATGATGGTTTGCAAGGCATTTTGCAACAAGCTTCTTGGATGCAATCTCATTTATTTACACATCATTAGAGCTGAAGGTTGCTCTCTTGGGAACTCCAGTATGAGTCATTTGATATACACTCAAGAGGTTGGAGGCCAGAGAGGGCACATACAAAACATTAAAAAAAACATCATTTTCAAGTTTGACTGTACCTTGTCCTTTTGAGATGATGGTGGAATCATCTCCCATGTGGATGGGAATGCTCTTGTCGGTGTCCAGGGAGGAAAAAGAATCCCTGCTTTCCATCATGTGATTTGAAGCTCCAGAGTCTATGAGCAGAGCTATGGGCTTCGAGGTGCTTGCCATGAGAGCATGACCTCTTTCTTCCTGGGTATCCTGATCTTGATTTTCTCTCCTTCGAATGTTCTTAAGGAGATTGATATTGTTTCTCTCGAGGAGAGAATTCATCTCATCAAGTTTCTTCTTCATGTCGGCATGCTCAGGGTGGAAGCCCTTCCCGCAGTAAGAGCACTCGACTTTGTCCTTGCCTTGATGTCCTTTGTTCTTGTGTTTCTTTGAGCAGGAAGGCTCCTCTTACTGGTTCTTTTCTTTAGGATTTGGAGCATCCACTTTAGCCTTTGATTCTTCTGCTTCCCTTTTCCCTTTGAATCTTTTGATCCCAAAGCAAACAAAGCTTGATTTTTTGAGGATCTGAGGATCCCCATCTGAACAAGCTTATCATGCTCGTTTGTAAGGGTCTTGATGAAGGCATCAAGAGAAGGCATTTTCCATTTTGGTGTTGTTAGCTTCCCTGTGTGGAATGATGAAACAAAGACAGAATAGTCTGGACCCAATTTGGAGAGGATATCTAAGATGAGCTGGTCATCTTCCTTCTCCACCTTGCATTGCTTTAGCTGGAGCACTAGATGCTTGAATTTTGTGAAAAATTCATTCATGGATTTGAAACTACTTGGATTCAGGGAGATCAACTCGTTCTCAAGCTTATAGATCCGAAGATCATCTTGTTTATCAAACACGGTAGCGAGATGGTCTCAAATCTCCTTTGGAGTCTTCGATCCCGAGATCTGGAAAAGAAGATGTTTGGAGATGGACAAACATAGGAATCCATAGGCCTCATCCAATTTATTTTAGTATTTTATCTTCTCTGCAGCAGCATTAGGCTCTAATTTTGTGTTCATTGTGACCCGGTAGAGCCCTCTTGAATGGAGCTGAATATCCACATCCTCCTTCCATTAGTGGTAATTGAAAGAGGTGATGAGATCCAAAGATTGATCCATGGAGCTACTGTAGCAAATGCAAAGAACATGTAAAAACCTGCAATCAACATAATAAAGTCACCATAAGGTCAAACATCCTACACATTTCAGGTTTTCATCACACCCAACATAATTGATCAAGCAAGCTTGATCAACAATTCCTTAACTTGGGGTATTAAGTGGTAAACCTTCGACTTCTAGTGTAGTGATGAAATTTGAGCTTTTGCTCAATTTTGCATGCAAGATCCGTCAAAATCATGTTTTTGAAGAATAGTGCTTCGTCCTGCCGTGGCTGTGATACCATATTAATTCTGTCATGGAAATCTTGGTACAAAGTATAAACTCATAAGTGATTCAATTGACAAATTACACATGAAACGATGCAACGGTACTGCAATAGGAGGTTGTAGTTCTATATTATCAGTAAAAGAATGAATAATACAATACAATGTCATGAAGAATGCATGAATTCCAAGGTAATTCGAATTCTTTAGGAGGTCATACGAATTGCATGGATGAGTGTAGCTTAACTAAATTTCAGACACACTCAACACACTCAGTTAACAACTGATCTAATCCATAACTGACTCTCACACTAAGTCCTAACTGAATCAAAGTGCAATAGATGACCGAGTCTAACTGAATGTGACTCGACACATGTCACTGCATGTCCAACTCAAGGTGGTAGCGCATCCCTTACTCCAATTAGCTTCGATGAAGTTAAAATAAGTGACACTTGTCATCAGAAGTTGGTGGAGGCGCCTTAGTTCACTCCAAATCAACCAAATCAGCCCAAAATAGCCATTTGCATGAAGGAGGTGCCTTTACAACTCATCTTAACTGATTGTTAGGTGAAACAACAATCAGTTAGCAATTAGGTGCACTTATGACACTTAGATCACCCCAGAATTGCTCCCTGTTTGAAGGAGGAATCCCAGTTAGCCTCCTCAATTGAAGGAGAAGGCTTAGTTGGCCTCCTTGACTGAAGGAATGCGTGGGTGTGCTCATGCTGATGTCATAGTGTGCTCATCTGATGCCAATTAAGTCAATTAAACTTAGGATAGTGGGTAAATAGGCCAAAATTGACCAAATAAGTGTGCATGTTGGGTAAATGACTCCAACACCTCATGACATGCCTGAAAAGTACTTCGATGAGCTTCCTAAATTCAATGGAGTCTCTGCCATTACTATTGAAGATCACATTCAAGCAGTATGATATTACATTGAAGCTTATGGAGTTGAGGAAGAAGATGTCTTCATTAGAGCCCTTACGTCATATCTAGAAGGGGAGGCTCAAGGATGGTTCGATAAGTTACCCGCAGTCTCAATAGATGGATATGACACTTTCACTAAAAAAATTATTGAGGGTTGGTCGACAAAAGATGATAGCAAGTTCCTTTTTAACCACCTTTTTGAAGAAGGAGAATGAGGCAGTCCTTGAATTCGACATTAGATTTGATAAGGTTGTCTCTATTGTCCCACAAGATTTAAGACCTACTGGACAAGCTATCCTTATCCTTTAATTGAATGCCTTTGATGGATGATTTGGTCTTAACTGTTAGATTTTTATCATTTAAGCTAGCATTATCTTAGGATCTTTAACTGAGAGAATAACAAGCACAACAATCAAACATAAGAGACAATGAACACAAAGTTTTTCCTTGAGGAAACCATAAAGGAGAAATCCCCGCAACTTCCTCAGAGATGGAATTAGCACCAAAAGCAAAACCCCAAAAACAGTAAGATGATCTTCCGACAGCAGTAGTCTCTCTCTCTCAGTTATGCGCTACAACTGAGTGTGAGTGAATGTATGATAAATAGAGAATCTCCCTCTCTATTTATACTAATTACTAACTTGACAATAACTCACTAGGGCCGACTTCTCTAGGAGAGTCTAATAACCCTATGGCCCCACAACTGCGAGGACTTTAACCCTTGATCAATAGGAGGGTTACCCACAATGACTTTACATGACTTGTTTACAATATTGAATCTCCCGATAGGAACATCGGGGCATGACATGACTCAAGTACATTACAGACACTTCCTGGAATAAACATCGGGGTACAATACATAATATATACAAGTGAATACATTTCGAAGTTACAAATACATCAACACTCCCTCTTAACAAGGAAGGTATTCTCTCAACACAATTTATCAGCACAAGTCTTCTTCTCTGGATCATCTAGATCATCATCTAGTTCTCGTCATCTTCATATTCAAGTCATCTTCATCTTCAAGTCATCTTCATCTGGATCTGGATAATCACTCGATTTGGATCATCACCACTGGATCCAGATCATCATTACTGGATTTGAATCATCACTCGATTTGGATCATCTCTGGGTCATCATCACTAGCGCTATCTCTTGATTCTTCTCGTCACAGGAATTTCTACAGAGCCATCCCTTTTTCATGTTGGTTGTAGGCCTAGCCTTCATGTAGGTCTTTATCATCTTCAACACTTATATATGACCATGGAATGAAACATGTCAGAAAGGCCCGCCTAGCACTTACATCTGACCATGGGAGGAACACATCCAAGAACCATGTCAGAAAGGCACGCCCAACACTCACATCTAACCATGGGAGGAACACATCCAAAACCCATGTCAAAAAGTCCCATCACTCACATCCGACCTCATCTTGTCATAAAGGCTCTGCACTTACATCTGACCATGTGTAAACACATCATGCCAGAATGGATCTGCACTTACATCTGACCATGTGTAAACACATCGTGTCAAAATGGCTCTGCACTTACATCTCACCATGTGTAAACACATCACACCAGAATGGCTCTTAGTCCCAGACTGAGTATTCCTGGTAACTAACCAGGTACCTCCATTCTCCCAGAGAATGGCATTCAACGTTTATATCTTATCATGTGGGAACACATCCCACATTCACCTCAAAATGGATCAACACTCATATCTACCATGGAAGAAACCAATCCTCTCACCATGACAGAATGGCTCAGCCCTTACATCTCTGACCATGGAAGGAACCAATCCTCTCACCATGTCAGAATGGCTTACGGACTCATCACTTCCCCTTGGAGGGAACCTCGATCTGGAGAACACCAAGTTTCTCCCTGAAGTATTCAAACTTCACTCTGGCCAATGGCTTAGTCAACACATCAGCTCTCTGTTCGTCCATCGCAACATACTGGAGCTTCACCGCTATTCTCTGCACCATATTCCTGATATAGTGATATTTTATCTCGATATGCTTCGACTTGTCATGAACACCGGGTTCTCAGACAACTTCACACAACTCTGGTTGTCGCAATATATACAAGTAACATCCAACTTGAGATCAAATAAATCAGACAGTAGCTTCCTTAGCCATACTGCCTCGCAACTAGCCGAACAAGCTGCAACATACTCTGCTTCGGCTGTACTTAGTGCCACATAGGATTGCTTCCTGCTAAACCAGGAGATCACACCTGATCCCATACTGAAGCAACATGCTGAAGTGCTCTTCTATCAATGGCACTTCCTGCCTAATCTAAATCAACATAACCTTCTAGGTTAATCTTCTGATTCACCTCATACTTGAGCGCATAATCAATTGTACCCTTTAGGTACCTTAGAATATGCTTTGCAGCAATCAAGTGAACATGTCTCGGATCTGTCAGGAACTGTCTCAAGGTGTTCACAGCAAAGCAAATATCTGGTCTCGTATTCGTTAGGTGCATCAAGGACCCAATCATCTGACGATACGTCGTGGCATCAACCGCTTCTGATGAAGCATCACTCAATAGCTTCAGGTTCGATGCCATAGGTGTCGTCATCGCTTTGCAATCCATCATCCCAAATCTCTTCAGGATCTCTACCGCATACTTCCCTTGTCCCAGGGAAATTCCATCTGCATTCTGCCACACCTTCATGTTTAGAAAATAGTGCATCATACCCAAGTCCTTCATTTCGAACTCAGCGGCAAGCTTCCTCTTCGTATCAACAATCATTCCATCCATACATGTTACAAACATATCATCTACATACAGTAGGAGTATCATTGGGTTACCATCTTCAACCTTGTAGTAAAGGTTTGGATCCGCTTTACTCTTGGTAAAGCCCAAACTGGATAGGAAGCTATCAATTCTACTGTACCATGTCCTGGGTGCCTATTTCAAATCGTACAGGGATTTTTTCAGTTTACACACATGAGTCTCCCTGTCATGTGTCTCAAAACCCAGTGGCTGCTCCACATACACTTCCTCTTCCACTACACCATTCAAGAAAGTAGTCTTTACAGCCATCTAGTGTATTTTCCTTTTCATTACTGTAGCCAGAGCAAGTATTGATCTGATGGAAGTGTATCTGGCTACAGGTGCAAAAGTTTCTTCATAATCTATTTCTTTTTTCTGGGAGAAGCCACGAGCCACAAATCTTGCTTTATATTTTTCTATGTTGCCATCTGCAGCATGCTTGATCTTGTAGATCCATTTGGAAGTTACAACATACTTCCCTTTTGGTCTTGGAATAACATCCCAAACATTATTCTTCATGATCGATTGGTACTCTTCGATCATAGCATCCTTCTATTCTTTTCTTTCTGCCGCTTCTTCATAGTTGGAAGGTTCTTTATCGATGAAGTTACATAATAAGGCTACATAACCAGAGCATGACCTGGTTCTTCTCCTTTCTCTGTGATTTTCTTCTGGAGCCCCATATCTTTCTGCGCCTTGGATAACTTCTCGTACCCAAGCAGGTTTCCTCTTGCGAGGATTCTTCTCCTGAGGTGGATCTACAGATTCTTGAGGTTCTTCTAATTCTCGATCTTCTTCTCGAATTTCTTCGTTCATGGTTGTGTCATGAATTCTGGGTACTTCAGTTTCTTCAACAGGTCTCTTTCTGGATTTGTTGTAAGCCAAGTCTTTGTCAAATGTTACATCCTTGCTGATGTCAATCTTCTTGAATCCTGGGAAGTATATTCTGTAAGCCTTCGAGCTTTCAGAGTATCCCACAAATATACCCTTCCTTCCTAAAGGATCTAACTTTGTCCTCTTTTCTTTCGGAATATGTATGTACACTGGACAACCGAATATTCTGAGATGGCTAACTTCTGGTTCCTTGCCGGAAAATAATTATTCAAGTGTCTTGTTCTCGAGTACTCTGTGTGGAGTATGGTTCTGTACATACACCGCAGTTGTGGCAGCTTCTGCCCATAGATGCATGGGAAGATCTTGATCATGAAGCATGGCCCTTGTAGCTTCCATGATCATTCTATTCTTCCTTTCTGCAACCCCATTTTGTTGTGGATTATATGGAGTGGTTAACTCCCTCTTAATCCTTGAATCTTTTTATAGTTCTTTGAATTCATTTGATGTGAATTCTCTGCCATTATCTGATCGAAAGGTCTTGATCTTCTTTTCTGTATGGTTCTCGGTCAAGGCTTTGAATTCCTTGAACTTGCTGAATACTTCATCTTTTTTCTTTAAGAAGTATATCCATGTCTTCCTAGAAAAATCATCAATAAAAGTAACATAGTATACATACCCGCTTAATGAACTGGATGACATCGGACCGCATACATCGGAGTGAATGATTTCCAAGACTCCTTTTGCTTTGCTCTCCCTACTTGGAAATGTATTCTTTGTGTTCTTTCCCTTCGCACATCCTTTGCA
Organism: Pseudotsuga menziesii; assembly: GCA_001517045.1. Taxonomy (NCBI): domain Eukaryota; kingdom Viridiplantae; phylum Streptophyta; class Pinopsida; order Pinales; family Pinaceae; genus Pseudotsuga; species Pseudotsuga menziesii. The sequence continues at coordinate 312,468 of LPNX010892746.1, read as the reverse complement.
GACACCGTCATGTTTTGTCTAAATTTTTGGAAGTCCTTCAACAACTTTGCTTGCAAGTGGTAGTGCCTTGTAGTGCACATGTGCAATCCTTCTATGCCAAAGTTCATTTGGCTCTACTGATTTATGGACCAAATCTTGTTATGGTTGGCCCTTCAATTTGTATAGACCTCCTTCTTGTTCCCCAATCACTACTGCATCATCAATAGTCTTTCCCTTTGGCCACATGAGAACTTGGCCATCTACAAATGCAACCCTCATGCCTTTTGCATCTAATTCAGATATGGAGAGTAGGTTCTTCTTTAGTCCTGGTACAAACAATACATCCTTCATCTTTATAGACTTTCCAGAATCTATCTTATAGGAGGATTCCCCCCTACCTTTTATTAAATACTGGTAGTTATCTCCAAGTTTCACCTTGTGGGGTGATTCATGTTCTGATAGCTTCACAAAGTATTCTTTGAATCCTGTCATATGTTTGGAATCCCCACTGTCTATAATCCAATCATTGCTTCCATGTGTGATGTTTCCTGTGAGAGAGGAAATCAAAACATATTCTTCATCACTTGAAGAATCATCACTGTCTTGTCTAATTCTCTTCATGGAAGGCTCATCATCTTCTGCAGCATGAGCATGATGTTTTTTCTTGTTTCCCTTCTTCTTGAGAGATCTATCTTTGTTTCTAGGACAATCTCTTGCAAAGTGTCCTCTTTCTCACATGTATAGCAAATGAACTTAGACATATCTTTAGACTTTCTAAAGTTACTCTTCTGGTGAGAGTGCTTACCTCTGTGATGGCTTGTTCTGGTTTTCTTGGATTGTACTGTGAGAGATTGATCTTCACTTCCCATCTTTTCTTCTCGTGCTAATATTTGAGCTTCTTCATGAGAGCATTCCTCCCATAGTCTGCTAAACTTGACTAGCTTCTTTCTGGCACAGATCCCTTGAATGAAAGAGTCCCAAGCCCTAGGGAGACCATTCAAGGTGGTCATCACAATTTCTGCATTCTCTACTTCTTCATCTACCGCTTCCAGTTGTTCCTTGATCTAAGAGACCCTTGTAAAGTAAGACTGGATAGTCTTCGCATTCTGGATCTTTACATTCTTCAATTGGTTTCTCAGAGTCATCTTTCGGTTTATGTTCTTTCCTTCAAATAGTTTGGTCAGGGCATCAAACATAGCTGTAGGTGTCTTTAGGGAGGACACCTGTGGTATTAGGTGATCCTTGATTGAATCAACAATAATTCTCTTAGCCATGACCAATTTCTTCTTTTGTAAGGCCTTAGCCTCATCTCCATCTGGAACTGGAACCTCCTCATTGATGTAGGAGTCCAACTCATTTTCTTCCAGGACAAGGGAGATCCTATACTTCTAGGCTCGGAAGTTATCATCTCCCTCAAGCTTTTCATCAAGCTTGGTATGATGAGACATCTTAACTAAGAACCTCAAATGGAAACACAAAAGATTTAGATCTTACCAGGTTAAGATGTCGGATCTAGATCTGGAGCTGAATTTCTACAGCGCTGGTTTAGGAGCAGATTAGGGTTTGACTTTCCTGGAGTTTTGTCCAACCAAAAACTTTGATCTTGATCTCTAAACTTCGATTTTGGGGAGGAGATCAATCCAGGACTGGGCTCACTCAAAAATTCCACTTCTGTGGGAAGCCCTAATTTCCGGCAGTAGTGTCAGGTCAAAAACTGAAAATGCTCAGAATCAGGTTATGCTTCGACAGAAAGATGCGCTATGGAGATGAGAGTCAATCCAACCTTCTTTTACTGAAAATCTGTGGAGAGATATCCAAAAAGTAGGAAGCCCTAGTTTCCGCAGTTGCGCAGTGTCTTCTTCTCAGGTTAGCTCTGATACCATGTTATATTTTTATCATTTAAGCTAGCATTATCTTAGGATCTTTAACTGAGAAAATAACAAGCACAACAATAAAACATAAGAGACAATGAACACAAAATTTTTCCTTGGGGAAACCATAAAGGAGAAAACCCTGCAACTTCCTCAGAGATAGAATCAGCACCAAAAGAAAAACCCCAAAAATAGTAAGATGATCTCCCGACAGCAGTAGTCTCTCTCTCTCTTGTCCCAACAACTTCTTCTCTCTCAATTATGCGCTACAATTGAGTGTGAGTTAATGTATGATAAATAGATAATCTCCCTCTCTATTTATACTAATTCCCGACTTGACAATAACTCACTATGGCCGACTTCTCTAGGAGAGTCTAATAACCCTAGGGCCCCACAACTGTGGGGACTTTAACCCTTGATCAATAGGAGGGTTACCCACAATGACTTTACATGACTTGTTTACATTATTGAATCTCCCGATAGAAACATCGGGGCATGACATGACTCAAGTACATTACAGACACTTCCTAGAATAAACATCGGGGTACAATACATAAGATATACAAGTGAATACATTTCGAAGTTACAAATACATCAACATTAACCTTAAAGAAAATAGTCTAAATGACCTCAAGACTGCTCAAACTTGTTCCAAGAAAGTTGAAGCTAACATGTCCTCTATGGGGAAGAAGAACTTATTTGATGCTTATGCCCCTACTTCTTCTTGTAGTGACACCAAGCTTAAAAAATCTAAGGGAGTGACTGATGAGTAGGAAACTCTTGAGAACATGTACGAGATGATGAAGAGCCTCACACTTTTTACCATAGCCAGAAATAGGGAACCCGAACACTATATAAATCCTTGTGGCCTGAAACCACATTGGAGTAACCAAATAAGGCCTATAAAGGAGAATAATAGACAACTCCCTAGGGAAAAAAAGTAGAAGAGGGTAAAAATGTGAACCTATGTGAGGAACCTAAAGAAGGCCCTGATCTTTTTGACTCTGAGGGACAAGGGATCAACATGGTGGATGATTTTAATTTTGATGAGGTTTTTGGATGGATTTTTCTTGAGGAAGAAGATGATTGTGTTGAAGAAGAGAATATGGTTTATAATGTAGCACAACCTAAGGTCAAGGTTTACCAACAAAGAGATAAAGACAAAGTACTACACCTTTCCTTAATAAACACTTGAGTCAAAACATAGAAGCAGTTAGTTAACATTCGTATGACTATGACTTAGGAATTGACATAGAGAAAGAATTAAGCAAGGTTGTACATAATTTTCACCTAAGCAAAGTAATGAAGTTACCCACTATCATGGATCAAGTTCAACAATTTTTTGGTAAAATCCCGTTGGTCAATACCCCTAGGGTGGCCTACAAACCTTGTCATAGTCAGAGCCTTAGAGGAAAGGAGGTAGAGGAAGACCCTCCCATTCATATTCATTTTGTTGTTTATGAATGAAAGAGTGGTGGGAATCCTATGTTTTATCTCACATTGCATATTAAATACCTTCTTCTACACAACTATATGTTAGATTCAGGGGTTGCCATGAATGTAATGCCTTTAAGAATCATGAAGGAAATGGGTTTGGAAATCACAAGGTCTTATGAAAATGTCTATGGCATTTATTCAAAGAGTGTACATGCCTACTGCCTTATCAAGAACCTCAAGGCTGATATATTTGATTTCCCATATTTAACCACTATGATGGATGTAGTAGTGATTGACTTACGTCCTGTTTATGGCATATTACTTTCTAGAAAATGTGTTGCTAGACTAGGTGGGTATCTTATGATGGATATTTCATAGGCTTGCATTGTTAATGCTAATGGGGACTCAGTCAGGGTAAGTCGGGAGCCTTTCATTGATAAACACTTATAAACTTTCGAGGATGGAATGAAGAATACTTATAGTTAGGGTAGTTTGATTGTTGGAAGAACCAATGCAATAGAAGATGAGGTTGTTCCTCTGATCTTTTTCATGGGTGTGGGTAGTTATGAATCTGAGGATGAAGATGATGTGATATATAGGTAGGAACTTATTTGTCAAGAATATTTAAGGGATATTGAACCTCTAAACAATATTATCACTCCACATGAGTTACTTCGGGAAGTAATAAATAATGAATCCAAACATTTTTCAGATGCTCCCGTTCATCTCTCCCAGTCAACTTTAGAGGGTGCAGGGTCCAGTCCAAAAAGTAAGTCTACCATTGCATATGACCCTACAATTGAGGGCATAACCTATCCCTTGAGAAGGATAACTTACCACCATATTAGAGAAATCAAGAAATACATGCAAGATAAACTTGAGAGAGAGACGAGAGAGCATACCCATAAGAGTTGGGAAGAAGATGCTTTAGTTAACGATGCACATGGTGAGGATTTTTCCTTAAACAACGTAGCAATTTTTCAATTAGACACTCCTCTGGAGATGGTTGAAAACGAAGTTCAAACTATAGTTCCTCCAACTGTTACCGAACATGAACAACCCACTCAAGGAACTGGCCTTAGTAGTTTTCAATACCCTCCTCATGCATATTTCCAAAGTTTCTTATTGCCTCCAGAAATATCTAACCCTTAAGTGAAGAAACCCATGATTTATATCACATTGCTATCCCTCTTGTAGCTTCTTTGGAAGATGAAGTTGAAAGAAACTTGTCTGAAACTTATAGAAATGGAAAAATGCCAATGCCCCATGGAGAAGGTTCTAGTCAACATCCTAATCATTATGACACCATTTCTCCCATTTCCATCGATGTTGAAAGAGTCTTTCATGATTTTTGGACCGTGGTGGAAACACTTAAACATGCCATCACTTCACATCCGGATGAGTTTAGAAATGATCCTCTTGAACCGAGATGAGAAGTAAGAGATATTTTGATTGGAAGAGTTTCCCTTCCAATAGACGGGGGTCCCCCATGTTTCAATGTTATACCACAGGAAATGAATAAGACTATGCCACTTCCCTGTTCTTGAGGCAATGTTGATGCCTCCATAATACCTACCCGTGACATACATATTATTTCATCATCAATCAATCGACATAGGTTTACCTATGGTGATAAGGTTATTATTAAAAATTGTGCTTTTAATCATGTATCTATACAAGCAAGAAGCGTTTGGATGGGGAAATTGGCAGTGGAATGATTTGAAGGTAACATGTATTATTTAGCCACCAAGGATGGTCATCGATTCGAGATTCCTATGAATCAATTCCATTTAACGGATTATGTCCCTCGAATGACTTGGCAATGACATCTCATCATACTCTATTATAGTAGGTAGGATTGAATAAGCTCACTTGAGAAGTATGTTGAGTCTCTATTTCTTTTTCTTTTTTGTGATGATTCCTGTGGCCATTGAGTCTGGTCCTTTACCTGGTTTGAGTGTGTATTTTTAATAAAACTTGTAACTATTTTAACAGTTTTTAGCTTAGATTTGTTATTTCGTCATTTTACTTCCAGCATTTACTTTATGCATTTATTTTCAGTATTATTTTTGTCCCATACATGTTGCTCTGGTATTGTCTATTTACATGTGTGCAAGAGGTACATTTGAAGATGAAGCAAACAGTTGGGTGTTGGATATTTGATGTTGAGATGGTGTCGTTAAGAATAGATTTATGAGGTTCTCAAGCACTCTCTCCCTTAGAGCACTTGCCCCATTTGGATCCGGATGCTATCACATACATTGTAGTTGGGATACTATGATGCAACATATGGATTTTTTTTTTGTTTGCTTTGAGCCAAACATATTGATGGGGATACAACCTGGATCATTCTTAGCATGATTCATATTCAAATCCTTATTCCAGCAGTAGATGTAGAGAATTCCCTTTACATGACTAAGATTTCCTATACTATTGAGATGACCTTGGTGATAACATAGTCCATTCGAGCTGAGCAACAAAGATGGTACAATGTTGACAGATTGATCCTTCAAGCATAAGCATGTTTATGGTGAGATTAGGTATATTGCTTCTTGGTAGGTTGTTTTCTCTCTGATGTATATTAACACCTTTCACTTTTTATGCTATCATGATTATGGTCACCTACGCTTATATGATTTGTTTGTTGATGCTTGACTTGTGTTGTGAATGGTTAGAGAATCTCATGTTAAAGACCGTTGTTTATGCCATGCTTTACACAAAACTTAGTATATCTTGCTATGATGTTTCCATATTGTCACTTGCCTTCCGTACATCCAGTATCATCTGTATCATCTTATTCCTTGACTTATGACTGATACCTATGAGATTGAAGATCCTTTTCCCCACTTTGACCCCTATGCATGATGGACCCCATATTGTTTTGTGTCTATGGATCTGAAGTATGTGGCTTGGTTCCTTGCCTTATATTTGTAGATTCAGTATGGAAGGGATGTTCAGCCATTGTCACTGGATGGTTTTCCTTTAGCCCTCAAAATAAGTGCTCCTACCAACATTGTCTTTAGACACTAAAGCATCGAAACACATATACACCATATCTAAACGATGCAAAAGGAAAGCTACGATTAGTAGTGATTTTAAGAACTAGTGCCTAAATGTAAATTTTATAAAACTAATAAGTGGCCAAATGATGAGAACTCATCCATTGTATGATGTAAGGTTCATTTTTCCCTACAATGAAATAGGGCGGAAAACCCATCGACGCTATGGACGCTCGTTGCCAGTGGGGCTAGGCCTTAGTCATTTTCTGGAGCCCAAAAGGATTTCTAGGGCACTTTCCTTTGGAGGTTGGCTAACCTCTTGTGTTAAATTGATAAATGCCTTAAAGTTGAATGTTTATAAATTGCTAATTCTTGTTAATTGGATGCTTCTTAGAGCACAAATGAAACAAACCCAAGTACTTTATCCACTTGTGAGATACCACCATTCCCTATTGTCCTTTGTCATGGATATGTCATTGTAGTTGTGTGTATTTTTGTTATCATTCAAGGAGATCACATGGTCAAGGTCAACTAGAAGTCATCATTCTTTTCCTTGAGCTTTGGTTTCCACCACCACCCAACATCAAAAAATTGGTTAAACTTTGTAAGTGTGGCATATGCAAAGTGATTCATGAACACAAGTATATTTGTTGATTATTATTATTATTGTCTCCATGATTTTGATTAGTATGATTTAAGTTGGTTTTAAATACATCTTGGATCAAATCTTACCTTGAATGCATGCAACAACAATTCAACTTATTATCTCACCTTCAGTTTGGGTATTTTGACATGGTCAACTCAATTGACCAAGTCAAACATGGTTCCCAGTGTAGTTTCTACAAAAAGAAACATTGGCTATATCATCTCCAGACATGCCGAACGACAATACCACAGTCTCAATTTTCAGAGCTTGGCCCAAATTTTCATGATTAGTGATTATTATCACTTTATTATTGGTCAAATCACACTTTTATTATGAGATTGTTGGGATCTACCCGTATCTTGGTGGTATGACCTTCCATGCTGGAATATACCCATACAGTGACCAATCCTTTTTCATACAGAGCGTACACCTCTGTAGTTCTAGTTGTTTTTCATACTTGATGCAAGTCTGATACGTCTTCCACAGAGCCAACCCTTTTTCACGATGGATGTGAAGACTACTCGACTTTCACAGAGATAACTCTTTTTCATGATGGATGTGAAGAAATAGGGTCTCATCATTCCCTCTTGTGATGGACACCGATATGGACAACTCCAACCTTGTCCCTGAAGTATTCAAAATTCACTCTCACTAGAGGCTTGGTTAATACATCGACTATCTGCTCGTTCGTTGCAATATTATACTAGAGCTTCACTGCTCCTCTTTGCACCATATCCTAGATATAGTGATTTCAAATCTTGATGTGCTTCAACTTGTCATGGAAAATAGAGTTCTCGGACAACTTCAAATAGCTATGGTTGTCACAGAACACACAAGTCGTCTCTAACTCGACATCGAACAATCCCACAACTTCCGAAGCCACACTACCTCACAACTTGTTAAACAAGATGCAATGTATTCTTCCTCGGTTGTACTTAGTGTTACACTCGTCTGCTTCTTGCTAAACCAGGAAATTATGCTAGACCCCAAGATGAATAAATGCCCTAAAGCGCTCTTCCTATCTATACCACTACCACGCTAATTTGAGTCAACATATCCCTACACGCAGATCCTATGATTTCTCAAATATCTGAGGCCATACTCAACCATACCCTTCAAGTACCTCAACACATGTTTTGTCGCAATCATGTGAACACGTCTCGGTTCTACCATATACTAACTCAAGGTGTTCACTGCAAAGCATATATATGGCCTCGTGTTCATCAAGTACATCAACAAGCCAATCATCTTCTTGTAGACGGTGGCATCAACTATCCCTGAAATAGTATAACACGACAAATTCAAGTTTAATACCGTTGGTGTGACCATGGACTTACAATCCATTATCTTGGATCTCTTTAGGATCTCTATCGTATATTTTCCTTGACTCAACAAAATATCATATGGATTCTGCCACACCTTAATACCTAAGAAATACTGCATCATACCCACGTCTTTCATCTCGAACTCTGCGACAAGCTTCATGTTCGTATATGCAATTTGCTTCTCATCACTTGTCAAGAACATGTCATCTACATACAACAATAGTATCACTGGTTTCCCATTCTCAACCTTAAATTAAAGGTTGGAATCCTCTTTTCTCTTGGTAAATCCTAAGCTCGTCAAAAATCTATCTATCCTATTGTACAACATCTTAGATTCTAGTTTCACACTATTCCCCATATACTTCCTCTTCGTGAGGGGAAGCATCTGGTATTACTCTGAGCATCTCCCTAAAATACAGGGCTTAAGTTGTGATTTGTCATCCCATCATGATTCCATTGTTCCTACTCATATACTTTAGATTAGCTATAACATATGGGTTGGACCACATTATGTACTTGGATTGGATCCCTCTTTGACCCCCATGAGGTATTGTACCCAATAGTTATTCTTGTATATTGATCAGACCTCTCTTGGTCTTGATCCCTTATTGATTGAGATATTGATATGAGCATGGGGATGGCCGCCTTGTTTGTATTTGAGATTGTATACACCTAGCCCCTCTATTTAGATTTTCTATAGGCATGGTCTTTGTAGCCCTCTTAGTGGTTGGAAACTTCTCTTTACTCACCCTTGTTCCTTGTCTCGGTGTTTATGGTTCCTTATGGAATTAAAGAGAGAAAACAATTATGATGTATTTTGAACATATGATGAGCTCCTGACCTCACACATCAAGGGGAAACTATTAACATCCTAAATTTACCCACCTACCTTGTCCCGAGTACCATCACCAATGTACATAATTACTAATAGTATCTTCCCCATTCCCACCACTTACATCTCCATATGACCTCAACAGTGTGACCAAAAGATGAAAAAGTCAAAGTTTTACCCTAACTATCACAACATGACTTTTCCCTCAAATATTGTGATGGCGCGTCACACTAAAATATTCGAAAACCTTAATGGGGCCCCAAAACCATAATTCAGTTACTCATAATTGTTGTACACCTCCCAAAAACATTTAGTGGCTAAAAGTGGACAGAACATAACCATTATGGTTGAAAATAATTATTGATTTGGTCTTCAAAGCTCTAACTTCCCCGCTAAATCATTAATGAAAAGGAGATCATTTACATTGGTGCTATATTTCAGTCTTGTCCACAACATTTCCCTTAAATACAACCATCAAAGGTCACCATTCCATATACATTCATATTCACAATAAGGTTATGTTGTCGGATTTCATACTGAAAGTGAGAGAAAAATAACCTCCTCTTGGGTTAGCTACAGAGGTCCACTTCCTTCTACATCTAACACGAAGGTGTACTCATTCACTCTATTTTTAGTGTATTAATATAAAAAAACATTCTTTACATGTAATGCCTCTTATCTTTTTAGTTAGTTTTTTCATTTGTTATGCATGCATGGTCAAGGAATTCTATTAATTTAGTTTAGTTTCCTTTTCGATTTTGCTATGTTACTTGAGATAGCACAACCCTAAAGTAAGTACTTTTCACATGTGTGAGTGAGAAATCGCCTACACTAGGACCTAGATTAAAAGTTTGCTAACCCAAGGGGTCTTCGTTGTTCATTGATATTGGTTAGGACAAGCTTCCTAACAATGACTTTTATTTATTTAAGATCCACATGCAAGCCTATTTCATTAACATTTTGTCTAAAAAAACATATGTGGTACATGCCAACTGCACATTTCTCCATGATGGTAAATAACACATGTTATATGTTGGAGGTGTTTAATATGTGTACTTCTAAGATAAGTATATTGTTGAGGTAGTCTGGAGGGTTAGCTCAAGCGGTCATGAATCATATGTGAGATATCTCCCCTCAAAGTTGGGGAAGTCACATATTTGACTCTCTTGATCCCCTCGAAGGTTGGCTCTGTAATCAAGCTCAATAATTTATCCCCTTTACTATCAATGAATGATGAGAAAGTACTTGAAGGGTTTTCTCCAAAGTTATTATTTGAAAAGAAATAACATGTCTTTAAAGTAGTAAATTTACTTATAAAGACACACAAATCGTTGTCATGAAACACAAGAAGGTTGTGAACATGTTGCTTAATTAAAAAAGTATGTTGTTTTTCTATCTTCAAGGTTGATTGGATTATGATGATATGTAGAAATCATATTAATTTTCATTGTTAGAAAGAAATAAGTGTTGAATTTTTATAAAAGACTTTAAATCTTATGTTGAACTTTTATTTTTCTAAAATTGATATATGTAGCACAAGTGTTGATTGGTATCACAACTCCAAACACTATATCAATATTATGTCAAATATGATATTGTAAAGGTATGCTAGTAGATGTTTAAAATATTTCATTACATTTTTTCATACGTAGGTTGAGTTGCTTTTTTGTGATGGTTGCTTTTATTGAGGAAATATTCATTGAGGTCAAAGATTTATATGTGATTTGCCGGAGAATTGTTATCAAAACAATTTTTATATATGAATAATGAGTTTGTGGCAATATTTTGTTGAAAATAACGAAATTTTTATTTAATGTTTATTTTAAGAATTTGGACTGAACTATCTTGATGTTGATGTTATGAGGTCTTGCTTGTCTATGCCATTGTAGTTCCACAAGAATAGTTATCCAAGTAGCACACCATAAATATTCATAGGTGTTATTTCATATATAGTTTCAAGTATGGATAAATTATGTATGGAGAACTCAATCAATATTACATTTAATTCCTTATCTAAGTTGTACAACCCATTGTGTAAGGTTATGAATACGCAATGTTAAAAATCTTGAGTTGTTTTATCGTAGTGGTGGAATTAATATTCTTTTGACTTAATTATTAGACAAGAAATCAAGAGGTTGTCCCTGCACCCAACACTCTGCAGTGAATAAATTCTCTTTTTCTTTCTCCAAATCAGTGGTGTTTCTTCCCATTATCAATGTAGAATCCCACCTGCCGAGGAGAATATTATGATCTCGCTCAACCCTTGAACAAGCAAACTACCAATTGATTCCCATAGAAATAGTTTTGTGACCAACTCATGAGCAGTGACCAATTTGGCTTGAACTAGTGACCTACTCCTAGAAAGTAGTCAGGACAATCCTTTGTTGGTTGAGCTACTCTTGGTAGCTATATGAATCAATGATGTTAGGTTACATTAATTCAAAGTGAACACTATATCATTAGAGGGTTTGGATTCATATGATACTATTTGCTTTTCTTAAATTTGCATTGAGGGATTTAAAAATTCTATGTTAAAAGTACTTCTAAATAAGAGGTTTTTCTATGTAATAGGAAGTTGTTTTATTAAATTCATACAAATTACTTGTCTTCTTTTATTACTTTTTTTTTTTAGACACAAACAATTATATTGTATTTAGAGGTGGTATAACCACAGAAATAGGGTTCAGATTACAAAATTCCCTTGTGGAAGTGGCAAAGAAGGTCATCAACCATAGTCATCCTTAAAGCGCCTTTATGAAAGCGGAAAAGCAGGTCCAAAACACCCATTAGAGGCTCGAAGACACACATCGAGAATCAGGAACTAACAGAATTTTTATCCTATCATTATGTTAACAGAGTCCACCCAAACCTTAAAATACTAACAGTAAACAGAAACTGAAAGGAAGACAACATATATACTTCAGACATAGGCAGAACATGATCATTCAGCCGCCTGCGGGAGACAAAACAGAGCGAAATCCACAAAGGAACGGGAAGAAGAACTTGAATTGCTTGTGTTTTCCAATTTGACCACCTTGAGCTCGAGTTTGTCAACTTTCACCTCCAAATTTGCTAAAAACCTGAGAATTGCAGATTCAGACTTTCTAATTGTGTGCTTGAATTCCTTTCTCAGGAAAGCTAGGTCTCCTTCCACATTATCCAATCTTCTACCTCCTTCAAAGTCAATGACGTCCATCGTTCCTTTGAGATTCTCCACTTCCTCCCGGACGTCGAAATCAACCAGAGCTAGCATGGAAGATCCCATCAACTCGGAAGAATCCATAACAACAACCACTCTTCTAATCACCTTTGGCACCACCGCTCGCAACTTCATCCCAGAACCAACGCTAAACACAGTCTTAGTTTGCATGCAGACCAGCCAGATAACATTACCTCTCCCTTTCATTTTCCTGGCGTTTGTATCCCTGCTTCTCACGCACGAAAGAACCATAGCACTAGGAATAATCATAGAATTCATTAAATCTCACATTACCTTCCCCAGTTCCTGGTAGATCGACGAGACAACTTACCTCCTGTGCGCCTGCATGAATCACCCCCTCGTACAAGCATTTAACAACCCATTACATCACCTTGAGCTCCCACGCATTGGCACGTGAACCCCACGTGTCTGAACTAGCCCGAAGCACCATCCCTACGACGCCTGTCCTCCTCATGACAACCTCCACACGCGTCATCCTTTGACCACGTCACCTTGAACTAACCCTGGTCCTATGGAAGGGGGTAGAAATCGAGACCCTTATTGATCTGGAGGGAGCCAGGGCTTAGCATGGAGCCTAGGTTGGCCACTAAGTCCGCCTCCTTGTTATGCGCTCTTAGCACATGAAAAAAATCGGCTTTATGGAAAGAGCAAGCTAAGAAACGAATCTTAGATGACAGATGTTTGAGATGCAAATTATTAAGGAGGTTTCCTTCCACCATTGCTTGGATCACAATCCTCGAATCTCCTAGCACAATGAGCCTTGTAATTCCCTTGTTCTTGGCGATCACCAGTCCTTGCCAAAGGGCCAAGGCTTCGGCAATGTTATTTATCTCAATACCAAGATCCCAAGAGAAGGTAGTTTCAATAGTGTCGTCCGAGGTAAGGAAAACCCGCCCCCTGCAGCACCTGTTCTTTTATTACTTTTTGTTGATGTCCACTTATATAATGTTTTTTTTAAGATTGATATATTATTATTTTTATGACCAAATAAATTGTTGAAAGAAATAATATCCTTTTCAAGAGTAAAACTAAGAATTACAATGTTATTAAATAAATATATATATAAGGACCCCACATTAACTTTCACGCCCTACTATCAACTATGAACATATTGAACTACATGTTTTGTTTTGAGGAGAGTGCTACTTGAATAAGTCTTCTTCACAACTCATGTAGAGTAGAGTGCTAGTTGAATACGTCTTTTCCACAACTTATGTATAAATACATTCATAATATTTATGAAAAACAAATCATGTCATATGATTTTCTTTTTTTCTTAATATACTTTATATTAAGGTGTAAGATCTAAAACTGCTTTTTTATTAATTAAAGATTTGATTTTCTTAAATGTTAAAAAACAAGTTAATGACCTAAGAAATGAAAAGCATGATTTACATTTGGAAAAAATCAAATAACTCAAAAACAAAAATTAAGCCAAAATTATGACACAAAATGAGAAACATTTGATAGGCACTAAGAATTTCTTTAATACATAAAAGGAATGAAACATGATGGCTTTGTTATAGAATACCTATAAAACACTTTCTATCAAGTGGCATTTGCTATTAGCTATGACCGCATGGCCCAATGGATAAGGCGCTGGTCTACGAAACCAGAGATTCTGGGTTTGATCCCCAGTATGGTCGTCTGTCATTGTCACAGTAATGTTTCCAAAGCTCTTTTTTCGCTCCAATCCACAACGATCCCCAGTATACGAAACCACAGATTCTGGGTTCGATCCCCAGTATGGTCGTCTGTCTGTGTCACAGTAATGTCTCCGAAGCTCAATTTTGCTCCTATCCTCTATGATCCCCAGTATATTCGTTTCTCATTACGGCAGGTATGTCTCTGAAGCTCAATTTTGCTCCTATCTCTTTTGATCCCCAGTATGGTCATTTGTCTCTGAAGTTCAATTTTATCTCAATGTCACTTTTGATCTCTTGCCCTTGTTTTGATGATTAATCAAATTTAAGTTGAACGGGAGAAAACTTTGAAAGTCTCAGAAACCAGATGTTGACTGAGTTGATGGAAAACTTTTCAATATGAAAGAAAAGTTCCCAGATCAAATTCCATGTACTCAAGAAGCTATATCCTAATGAAGTTGTGGAAGTTCTATATGTTGAGTGAGTTGATGGAAAACTTTTCAATGAAAGAAAACTTTTTAGATGAAGCTCTAAGTATTTAAGAAGCTATATCTTAGTGAAGTTGTAATGATGATGACGATGATTAACATACATTGAGACCAAGTTTAGTCTATCAAACTTTAAGAAAGATAATACTTAGTTTACTTTAAAATCTCTGGAAGTTTTAATGATATAAATATATACTAAACATAATAAGCATTTCAAGTAAAGTGACCGTTCACTAAATCATAAGAAACAACATAAAATAAAGCCATTAAAACTGAAATAGAAAGAAAACGGGAAAGCCTCCATACTGGTCAAAAGAATAAGCATTCAATTCTGCTTCTCTAGTTTGGAAAATAAATGTTGCTTCATACATGCTTTATACATTAAGGCCATGGATACACACCCTTTACATTTTCTAGGAAGAATCTTGCTCAGCTTTCTACAGTCTGCATAGCTAATATGATGTAGGCAAAAAGTATGAACATGGTCTCTCCTCTTAATATGTTTTAGACTGTGCTAACATAAACCTGAACATGAGCTATAAAAATTATAGTTTTGCCTGGGTTATTTCAGCCCTTATCTATGCTTTTCAGTACCCAAAATGGCAAACATATCATTGCCTAGCTAGGCTCTTTCACCTGCAAAGATAACTAGACTTTCAACTGCTTTCAAAAACAGATTACATATTTCAGTATACAGACTGGACATATTCAGAGAGAGACACATGATCAATCTTCTTAACAATACTTCTTTCCTAAAAAAAATTCTTTACTTAATCGATTGGTGTTCTCATTGAATTCATTATATATGTAACTTACTTATTTTTTACTTTCATTATTCTATTTATGATAAGATTCCCATTAACTCTGTCTATAATCACTTTAGACGCCCCATTACCTTGAAGTCTCTCAATATTTTATTTGAAACAATTTTCATAATGAACCTTAAAGCATAGATCTTTGCTCTGTTGACAGTCCCTTAACCTGTTACATATTTGATTTATTTGAAACAATTTTCATAATGAACCTTAAAGCATAGATCTTTGCTCTGTTGATAGTCCCTTAACCTGTTACATATTTGAAAACAGTAAAATGTTTCTCATTTCTATAATGTTACCAACACCACACATTCATAGAGTTCTGCTTCCAAGCCACTTGTTTTGGATATTTCAAATCTTTCAATATTATCTATGATTTAAGTTTACCAGGCTTCCATGAACTTTCATAGGCATATCCAATTTGGTGGATGACTTGGATGGTAAGAATATCATTTCCTTCAAAGGTCATATCAACCATAGTCCCCCCAACATATCACAGGGCATTACGTTATCATCTTCCATTATCTTATTTTCTCATCCTTCAAGAGATTCTCCTCTCTAATTTGCAATAAGTCATGTCCTTTTTAGTACTCAAAACTTTTTTTTAAACTTGTTTTATAAAGGTATTTTACAAATAGTAAACTTTTAAGTTAGGATTAGCACATTTAATTCAATGAGATTTGCATTGAGTATCAAGTGGCATAGATTTATCCAAACTCTGGGTAACATTGATGAAAAGAAATTGAGCTAACTCTTTGGCTAAATAATAATATAATTTGTGTGCATCTAACAGCCACTACAAGGTATCTTGTGTATCATCGATGGGTATGTGGTCTAATCAATCAAATGTGGTAGATCTCGAAATGGGTGACAATAATAAAAGTAATGAACCTCCCAAATGGTAGTTGATGGATAATTTATGATTACGTAAATAAAGGACTCAAACCAAAAACTATGTGAAAATTTAACCTCTCATCTAAAAGCAAAAAATAATGAACAAAAGAAAATTTTGTGTATGTATAGTGAGTTTATGGCAACAAATTATCTAAAAATTAGAAACTTTTTGGTTAATGTCTACATTGGGAAATTGGAATGAAGGTTACATTATGCTCTCAGATTTAGTCTTATATATCATGGAACTCTTACAAGATTAGTTGTCCACGTAGCACATCACATATATACAAAGGACGTGCTATTTCATACAGGACTTTGTACTTAAATGGATAGATGGTATATTGGGAACTTAATAAATTGATTCATGTACCATTTGATGAATTATCAATAGAAAATTTTCATAAGATCTATCAATACTTATAAGACTTTGTAAACCAATAAAACTATTTTGTGAAATTCAATTGTCTCAATTCTTAAACAACCAAACCAACCATTCAAGTTTTTTTTTGAAACGATGCAATATTAAATATAATTTTTTACTAAAGTTGTGCAACCACCTCATAACATACTATCTTCTTTTCTCAATCTTGCATGAAGGGATTCTTAAAAAAAATTGTGAAAAAAGACTTAGGTCATCTCATGGAATTCATAATAGTTACATTTCTTTGATTGCATTTATTGGTGTCAAACTTGGTGTGTGTAGAGTAATGACTACGTCGCTTTTTATGACTTTTATGAACGCCACACACTGACATTTGCACTCCACCAATTGTGAATGGATGGATAAACATGCTTTAAGGGAATTACTAATCGAATACGCCTTTTTCACAACATTCATTTTTAAATTCTTTTGCACATGTTGTACATTGGCCATATTAACGAAATACTAATCCTTCCATAAGATTCCATCTCAATAAACCTCATCCTTAGTGACGATGATGTTGATGGTTAATGTCACTTGAGACCAAAATTTGGTCTATTGGACTGTTGACGGGCGTATTCGACTAAGCCCGCAACGGGGGAAAACGACCCAGACCGGGATCCTTAGAACAGGTTCCAAGCTGTTTGGGATAGTCGTTCCCAACAGGTTTAAAGGCTCTGTTAGCCTCAAAGTCTAACTAAACTAAGTCTAAAAACTAAAGCTATTACTTTGGTTAATTAAATCTAATAAATACCTACAAATGTACAAATTAACTAGTTAATCTGCTTACTAATAAATTAGTAATATAATTAAATTAACTTATAAACTAAATCTATTCCATTAACTTAACTTATAATTAAAAGTTAATCAAATATTAACATGTAAAATGTATTACAAATTTGCACTATTCACAAATATACATTAATTACATGAATCAGAAAATAACATGAATGTAATATGGATATAAATATCTGATTCAATGGCTGTATTATAAAATAATTTACAAGAAACAACGGTTAATCTGTTCTAAACATTTCTATTCCAATAAGGAGCAATAAAATTTTAACCTGTAATCAATTTATGCTAATAAAATAATGCATGAATACACTTGATTACATTCAAAGAAACTTAAACGTTAACCAAAATCATGCAATAATCACTACACATTATATAAACAATGATTAGATCATTAACCATATAACATGACATATCAGCAGAAATTGAAAACATGCAATATCGATAATCATATAATAGAAACATATCTGTAAAATTCTTTAAAGAATTTCAGCAAACATGACTAAAGTAAAAAGAAATCACAAGACAAATGGACATCACAAACATATGCCAAGTATAAAAACTGAACACATATATTGATAATATCACCAGTTAACAATGTCGTGGCCGCAGACAAGTAGTTGTCTGAAGTAACAAACAAATCAACCCAGTCTTGTGGTGCCCTTTCATTAATTATCGACCCCTCAGCTCCAGCTCTTGATCTGTTCTTCAAACAATGAAAAAGAAATTCTTCACTGCTGTTGATCCATCCCAAAATTATCCTGACAGCAGCGATCAGATCTGAAAGAAAAATCTCTCAGCTCCAGCCTCTCCTGTCACTTTTGATCACTCCCTATTCTTTCAGCAATCAGGCATGAAGATCCTCTTAAAGAAATAATTCTTCAAAACAGAGCTCCTCATTGACAGGAGTGTCTCTAGAGCTCCTCCTCCCCCCAATCAATCAAATTCTTCCCTGCTTAAATAAACCATGATCAGAAGAAATCAAAACAGAATAAACTCAGCACAGGCGAATTTCTGGAAACAACCATTTCGTTGCCGGTCGCAACTGCAAAATTCGCGTTCAGAGAACCCTAAAAATATCCTGAAATCCATCATTTTTTGGTGAAATCCTCCTGAGTTTAGCTAAATGGGTCTGTTCTGAAGAAAACCCATGTGCCATATTTTTAAGATCCACCTCCATTTGCTCACAATATGGCTCGCAAAATCGCCTGTCAGTTGAGAACGCGATTTTAATAATTGACTAAAAATGAAATTTTACGTCCGGCAATTTCTATGGAAATTAAACTGTTGCTCCTGATTTTATTAGAGATTATCATCACAGCAAACTAAATCAAAACCAAAGAATCAGTATTGCATAATATATGGCATGAGATCATGCGTAAACCTGAACTTTAAAAGATATCATAAATATATGCTCCTTATTTTATAAAAATAATCCAATCACTCACATAAAAAGAGAAAAGACTTGTAAAAATAATAAAAGAATAGAATTCAGAAAATAGAAATAATCTCCTTTTCTATCGTTTTCATGAAATTTGTTCAAATCCATGGTCTCAGGCACCAAATCTTCTTCAACTGATTTCATATTCTTTTACGTTCTGGCAACTCTTTCTCAAGCAACAAAATCAGAAGCGACTATGTGTTTCATATTCACTGCTTTGGTAAATAACCTAGCTTATGCAGAATTCATTTTCAACTTGAAATCGCAGAGTAAATATCATCTTTTATGGAAACCGCTGAGTTGGCTTCTCTTGCTACCTGTTCACAAAAGAAAATATGAAAGGATAAACATTTACGCATCAATCGTCCCATTT